>JAEIFV010000740.1:0-154507 GCA_018904265.1 Lordiphosa collinella
GTTATTAAATTCACCAACATTCATCTCTAGAGCTGCAATTATGCCAAAAATATGGACATCCAGCCCATGTGCTGTTGCCGGATTCGAGAATTTGGCATTGTAAAATCCATTTTTGATGGTCGATTTTGACGCAGTCAATAAGTTTGATCTTTGATATCGTTCAAAGTTGGAAGAAACCTTCAAAATGGAGGGAAGCTAATAGGATAGGTCGTTAGTAGTACCAGATTTTGAACACAGCGACATCCACAAGTCCCCTAACTCAATCAACGCAAGACCAGATTAATCACTTTGTGATAGACACCTATCGAGTGTTCTAGGCGCTCCGAAGAGCCTAGATGGACTCGGATCATCTCAGCCAAGGTACGCATACGGCGCAGTGTGGCATTCGCCGCACAGTCTAGCCCAAGGTATACTTAAGAATGTAGGCCGCACACGCTCTTTCTCCTCTTTGCTCGCCGCTTGAGTGTCAGTCTGTGTACAACAAATGGGGAAGTATCCTCGCGGACGAAATTTTTTGTGTCTGGCTCTTAATTTTTTGTTTAAGACTTTACGTGTTTTGCTGCCCACACTGCTGTGTATGCAAGACTTTACTTTAATCTGTTTATAACAGATAAAAAAACAGAATTGCAAAAACTCTTTTTGCGATTTAACATACGATCTTTTAACAAAGGTTTAAATATTGTTTTCGGGTGTTCCCAAAAAATGCCTCGACATGAAGAATCCCCTAATCTAGTGCTGACTTAGTTTCAGCAAAAAATCCATATGTATCTATATTATTGCGTATACGTACAAATTTCTTTGCTTTGACTCAAGCGAGAGCAAAAATTCATTTCTCTCTCGCTCATTTTGAAATTTATATTAGAGGCGGTGAGAGAGCAAGTGCGGCTACCTTGTTAATGTATGCCTTGGTCCAGCCCAGTCGAAAGCTGAACCTCGTAAAGCTGCTATCAGAACGGCCATCCGGAAGCTTTTTTCTCAGCAAAGAAGCACCCCGTTGCTACGACCTGGCCCTTCTGGATAAGGCGAACAGTGGAATTGACACTTATGAGTACGGCTGCCAAGGAGATTCTCGGACTTGCCGCGAATACCCGAAAACAATATTTAAAACAGGAGACCGTGCAGTTTGCGCCAATTACCGCGGGATCAGTCTCTGCCCGTTGCCTATTAGGTTCTATCATGCATCCTATGAACGTCTAAGGCCGAGAATGAGCGAACTGTCTGAACCTTATCAGTGTGGCTTTTGACCTGCCAAATACACCCAAGGACCAGATATTCACACTGAGACAAATCTTGAGAAGACCCAAGAAAGGCAGATCGACACTCACTACCTTTTTGTTGACTATAAAGCCACCTTTGTCACGCCGATAAGGTCAAATTTCTTTGAAGCCCTGTCTTGTTGGTATACCAGCATGATGACGTTGAGAAGCACACAAAGCTTCGTCAAGTAGGAAAAAACCTCTCCGAGCCCTTCGATACCAGACGAGGTTTTTGTCAGAGTGACACCTTATCGTGAGACTTCTTTAATCTGCTGATGGAGTATATACTGCACCAGTGCCCAAATGCTAACAGAGCGGACACCATCTTTACCAGAGATAACATGCTACTTGCATATATGCATATGCCGATACTCTGTGTAAGGCAGGCGTATTCAGACATAGATAAGCAGTCAAAACTTATGGGCTTAGCGGTAAATGAGGATAAGACGAAGTACCTACTACAATGGGAGACTACAACTTCGAAGTTGTTAAGAACTTTGTCTACCTCAGAACGGCGATAACCAGCGACAAAAACACAATTCTGGATATCCCAAGAAGAATTACTCTTGCAAACCGATGTTACTACGACCAGTAAGGAGTTCGAAAGCAGAGCCTCCTCTCGAAAAACGAAAATTGCGCTATACAACTCGCTAATCATCCCAGTCCTGCTATACGGCGAAGCATGGACAATAACAACAACGGATGAGGTGGCAATTGGCGTTCAGTTCCGAGGATTTTAAGGCCAAAATTTCGACGAATTTCGAATCGAATGAATCACGAACGGTACGAGCTCTATGGGGATACTAAGCTTGCCCAGCGCATAAAACAACAGCGGCTGCGCTGGATAGGACATGTTACCCTTATGGATGATAACGCTCCAGCAAAACGGGTGTACAGTCAGCGTGCGAACGATTTAGGAGGAGAGGTATTTCCAAGCTGGGTTTGCCCTTCTGGTGGTATGTCGTTCGGGACAGAGGCGATTGACGGGAGGCGGTTGTGATGTCCAAAGAAGAAGAAGAATCTTTATGAGGTAGATGGGCCATGGTAGATGGAGCGTGGTGGATGGGCGATGGTAGATGGTTGATGGTTGATGGTCGATGGGCAATGGTAGAGAGTGATGGTAGATCCAGATACTTATGCCTGAAAGTCAAAAGATGATCATTTAGTTGGGCTGCGTAATCAGACTTTCTTCCAAATGTGATCAACAGAATTCGGAAATGGAACAGGTCCGATAATTGGGGTCAATTTATTGCAGCATTTGAATATTCATTTCCATTAAACTGAGGTATTTATATGCATTTTTTAGCCTGATTTCTCAATTAAATAACTGAAGTAGAAGATAGTGGAATTGAGTGTGATCAAGTTTCTCTTAACGAGTATAAAAATTGAAGTTCAGCAAGCCGATACTCTAATTTTCATAGCTTTTGTGAATAGTATTAAAGTGTGTCGATGTCGCCAGCTGGCACTTTAGGTTCCTCTTTTTAATGCGACAGAGCGCCCAAATGCCCAATAAAGCGGGATATTAATCCGTCTCCTCATTCGTTTCACAAATCTTCCTTAGCTTATTCTTTACACTTTTTCTATGTTAAGCCAAACCCAGAACATAACATTGATGAATCATTGCTACCCACTTTTATTAGTTTTAGAATGTGTACTGCTTTCCGATTTAATCTGATCCATTCGTTGAGCCACTAAGAGATTTATAGGTACAAATCTCGACAAGTTTCTTTTTAAATTTTCAGAGCTAGAGTTCAAAATGTAAGATTTCCAAAGACAAATTACATATTACTACCCTCTGTTAGCGATAAAAATGTAATGGACTTACAAATTGCATTTTAATCTTGTAACCAGCCCAGAATACAAAGAAATTAATTTGTCTTGTCGCTCTGACCCCTTGCTCTGGCGACTCAGCTGGAAAATCACGCCAACCTGAATGGGGAAAACGTTTTGATTGTTCACTCGCGCCACGATTTTCCGGCTTCTACATCCGTTTATCCTTCCCCCAGCCCTAAGATCAAAACTCAAGTTACAATGATTAATTTAATGGCATTTGGAGCCTCCGCCTCATCGTTTACGCATCAAATTCTCACCGTGCTCCCGTTGCGTGATCAATTTTTTTTCTCTGATCTCATTCGTTCTTTCTTCTCGTAATGATATTCCATTAGTAACTGGCTTTAGTAAAAATTAATTTCAATTGTAATTACTTTAATCGAGAAATATAAATTCTTGTGGCTATTTTTAATTCTAGATTGACCACAAGCCGCATCCCAATCAGAGCATACCGTTAGAGCACTTGTCAGTCCCAGGCAGCTGAAGATCGATGCGACCTTGAACCCCTCTCGACCGATCCTATGTCTTTGCCTGACCGTCATGAGACTCATCAAAGCTAAACTCAAATTGATCTCTCGGATTAAATTCTTTTCGCCAACTTTGGTCTGAGCTGTCACACGGGCAAACGTCAAATATGTGATAAAAATGAGGATCTGTGCGATAGCATCGGCATCTGCACGTAAACACAGGCAGCCACAATAAATAATTGTCAAGTGTGAGCGGCCCAAGGAAAAATCACATAACCAACCGATCTTCTGTCCACTGCACATGCAGAAGCTGGGGCACTTAACTCGCCCATAAATGCTTGACAACTAAATGCCACTTGGGCTTCGCGTCCCAAGTTCCATGAACTCTGGCGATTTCCCGTTTTACCGTCGCTCGTTTCATGTTGATAATTACACACAGTTGCCGTTTGTTAATTAGGACTAGTTAATTTCTCTGATTGGAGCAAAGGGCGCTGCAGTGCGTCTGCAATGTGCTTGCTCTAATTATGGGCAACCTCTTCAGTGTCATAAACAAAGAGATGTTTGCTCTGCCAAAGCAAAATGATAAAGATCTCCAGCTGTCTTTCCCAGCATGCATACGAGAGGGCTCAAATAAAATTTAGCACTTTGCTTTTGTGTGTTCAATTACAATTTCGCTAAAGACAGAATCATTGATGAAAACCTCATGCTCGTCATTTGCCCAGGAAATGTAACAGGCTCTTGCCATTAACTTGGAATTAGCTTACACGGGGCTTTTTATTAAGTTATATGGCTCTTGTTCTATGTGTTTTAGTGTCGTTGTTAAATTTAGGTACTAAAATGTGGAAGAAACTCAATTCATCCTGGATTATTAGCACGCGATTCTATTATTTTTTATCACGTTTATTTTAAACTAATTAAAAATATGTGCCGGTACCCTGTGAAACGAAGCAGGTTGGGTGTTTGCGTAGAGCTGCCAGCTGGTATTGAACTGAGCCGGCTCGAAACCGAAATTTCGACATATTTTTCACTGTAAACCAATCCAAAAATTCACCTCCATGTGTTATAAATAGTATACATTTGCTAGGGACAAAGCTGAACCAAATCCTTGGGATTTTGCGACCAGAAATCACATCCCAAATCAAAGCTTTACCCCGAGAAATGAAGAACGAATCGGTGAGAACGAACTCTTCTTGGATTAAGTATTTTTCTACTTGGTTTTTTAAGAAGAAATCTTCTCGAATCCGAGAACACAATCGTTCTCGACTTTGAGCTTGATGGCAAGGGAAGTGCGGGGAGCCAAAAATCGGAGAGCGTGAGCAACAAATGAAAGCAATTCTTTCTCTCGCTCTCAGCAATGACCGGCACTGGCTCCGTCAATTTTTAATACGAATTAGACGCCGCAGTAAACACCTGAGGCGTGATGTCGTTGGCTGAGCGGTGGTATCAGTGAGTGCAGGCTTTCGAGGTCCCGAGTTCCAGTCCCAGTAAGGGTAATTAAAAAATAAAATGAAATAAAAAATTTTTTAAGTTTTAAATTAATCACAACAAATGGAGTCAGGTGGTTGGTATTGTACTAACCGCATCAACCACACAGCTACCATCATCCTCCCCCTTACACACCAACGACCGATCACTGGCCCTTCCCGGCTACTCCAACACTCTCCCCTACAACTACAAGCCTATCGCTCACTAACTAAAGAAACAAATAGCAAAGAGCTGACTTAATTGGAGAGAAATAAATACCCAGAGACTATCTTATGGCTATTTCCTAGAACCACCCGGCAGTTTTTTAAGGATAAGAACAAGTCTGGCCGAACCACACTACATTATCTTATAGCCATCGTCTCATCTGATTAATACAGAACTCTACAGTTCTACGTTTCAGTACAGAATTTTTCATTGCTAATTTCAGACATGAGCAGAACACCCAGAAAAAATAAGAACAAATAATTTAAGTAAGGAAGCTCTTGAAAAAAATTGATTCATTCTTGGATTTTAAGAATTTCGCTGCAGGAAATCGATCTAAATTCGTTCTGAGATCCAAGAATGAATCAATTTTTAAAGCTTTCTTCATTTTTGTTCTTCTTTTTTCTTGGGTGTTCTGCTCATGTCTATTTGGTGAAAATTCTGTACTGGAGTGAGGTAAAGAAGCTGAGAGTGGAAAGCAAGCACATTTGAGAGAATAGCGTTGGACCTGCTCTCACTTTTTTTTTTTTTTTTTTTGGGAGAGGAGTGTGTGCGGAACCAATCGAGCAAAGAGAGTTCCCCCGCCATTTTATACAATTCGTTTCGGCTTGGATTTGCTGTTCTGAATTCCGAATGATATTGCTTACGTATTACTTTTGGCAAGCCGAGGGCCAAACGAAATCGGCACGGGAGAATCGAGCGAAACGATGGAAACTGGAACATGCGGAAACGAGAGAGGCTGACTTTTACGTTTTACTTTTCTGTTTGGCAGGCGATGCCAATTTCTTGAGACACAGACCCGTGTGATGGTTTCAAATAAACCAAAAAATTTTTTTCTTACATCTTTGACTATTGAAGAATGTGATTAAAAGGATTTATCGATATTCGATGTCGTTAGAAAGATATAGCGCTGAGAGGGAATGCGTTTGAACACTCGGAAGAGCGTACTTAAGCTTTCAAACGCATTTTTCTCGAAACCACTTTTTTTTAACTGGTCGGCATGATATCTTAAAAACGACTTGACCGATCGCCTTAAAATTTTGAGGGTATGTTCAGTACAAGTAAAGCTATAAGATGAACTAGAAAAATTAAAAAAATGTCATCGTTTTTTTGCAACAAAACCGGCCAAAGTTTAGTATACCCTTGCAGTTTGTTCTTCTAAATAAGACTACTTTTCAACCTTACTTTTCTATGGGAACTAAACTAAATAGATGTCCAATATTGACCAAACTTATTGCAATCATGGAAAAGCAAACAAACTGTTATTTATGACACTTGCAGGCGATCCCAATTAAAACAAAAACGTTTTTCTCACTAGAACTTCTTTTTCGAATCATTCTAAAACTGGTTATATGCTATAGTCACTCTGATTTTCGACATCACTTTTCTGATTAGTATATAAAGTTAATCTCATATCAAACTAAATATGAGCCAATCGTATGCTAGGAACGATCCCAGCTTAAAGAGAAAACTTATTTGTTTTTAATTGGAAATGCCTCCAAAGTAAAATACTTACTACGTTCTGAGTTTTCACACAACTTTTTCGAAATCGTTCCTATGAGGAGCTATATGCATATAGTCATCCCATTTCGACCAAAACTTTGTAGAATTGTGTAAAAGTTATATAAAACAAATGTATGCCAATTATAAGGACGATTTCCATCGTCGAAAAACAAAAAGTTTTTCTAGCAAAGTCTAGTTTTTCGACCCATCGTATTACGTATATGCTATAGTCCATCCGATTTCGACCAAAGTTTGGTAATCGAAGAAATACGTACTTTGGAGGCGTTTCCATTAAAAACAAAAAAGTTTTTCTCACTAAAACTTGTTTTTCGACCGATCGTTCCCAAGTGCAAGATGCTATATGCTATATTTTTTTTTAGTCATCCGATCCGGTCGGTTTTGACAAATGTGCAGCGTATTTGTACCAAAAGATTTCGTGCAAAGTTTGGTGAAGACAGCTTTAAAACTGACGGAGAAGATAGCATAGAAACAGACGGACAGGCCTAAATCATCTCAGCTTATCATGCTGATCAAGAATATACAGGGTGGGTCAAAAGAAGTCATCCGATGTTGTTTGGCTTTCATTTTTTTTCTAAATAAAAACGTATATTCTGTTTTTTTGATTATATTTATTTGAACCTTAAGAATTTTATTGGTCATTTCGAGAAGATGCCATACGGGCTCGTTTTATGGCATTTTTCATCACTTCGGCAAGAACTTCGGGCTGCAGATTCTCGCACTCGTGTCGAATGTTGTCCTTGAGGGCTTCCAAGGTCTCGGGCTTGGTTACGTAAACACGGGATTTCAAAAAACCGGAAACGAGCCTCACCGCTCATTATGATTTTGGTCGAAAAATCGATTATTCACGATTATTCCGCGTTCTTGTGGAGTATATCGATCCATGGCTTGTTCACTTGTATTCTACATCTGTCTAGTCCACAAATGTCAAAACAGATCGGACTTTGGCGGCTATTTGTAAGAATAAGAGCATCTTCCAATAGGGTAACTTCTTTTGACCCACCCTGTATATACTTTATGTGGTCGGAGATGCTTCCTTCTATGCGTTACAAACATCCGGACAGTTTTTTAATACCCTCTGTAATACCAATCTGCATACAACACTTTTGGAACAATACATAGTTTACATTTAAAACAGGCACTCACAGGCCTTCACAGCACGAAATTTTGCTGATAAAGCTTGAACAGAGCCCTCTATATCTAAAAGTTACAGCAATGAGACTACATAATGTTAATTGTGGACAACTTAAGTTCAACGGAAAGTTGCAGATTTAAAATTGAATATTTTTCATCGCACTGGCATCACTGTACATTTGGTATTTATCAGTGGTGTCTGGTCACACTGAAGCTTTTGCAAAAGCTTTCGGGATTTTATCATTTGCAGTTGAAGGTCTCACTTGGACTTTAAACGAGTTTGGCGCTTAACGTGAACAACAAATACTCGCTTCTTTGTATGGAAAATGACACTTATATCTGTGGCTACTAGATGAAGACTACAAAATTTGAAATCAAATTTGGCAAGCAAACTTTTTTAACACAAATTTCATTGCTCTGTTGCCGCCGAAACACGAGCTGCTTGTAACAATAATAACAGCTATTTATTAATTGAACAAGTAATGTTTGTGAAATGGAAAATGTAGTATTTAAATTCCGTTAGACAAAGAAAAGTTTGTGCTTTTTGGGTTTTGTCTTTGTTTTCATGTGTTGTTGCTGGGTTTTTTTTTGTAGGCAAAACTAACCTAAATGTGACGTGTTACCTGGACTAAAAGTTTTAAACTAAATGCTTATTACATCGACTACAAATGCAGTTATATTCATTTTAATGTACACAATTAGGCGTAACTAAAAAATTTTGCTTATTTTTGTCTAAACTCGAGATATTGGTTATTGTTGCAGACTGCATTTAAAAAAAAACTTTGAAATTTGCCATTTTTGGGTAATTTCAGAAAACATAAGTGCGAAAATCGGTCAAACCTTACGATAATATACTCTATTCCTGCAAATATGTATGCTCAGTATATATTTTGATGTTGCAGTTGCAGCTAAAGCAGCGCAGCTGCTACAAGAATAAGGAGTATTTGACTCATACATTTCAAACCTCTAGCTCGTACCATCGCAAAGATCTGTGCGTTTTTACGGACAGAGTTGTAAGGGCGGTACAGGTGGGCGTGGTCGGATCGGTCCGAAATTTTGCTAGTTTCTTATATATGCCAGTATTGTCAAATGTGCCAAGTTTCAGCACTCTAACTGTGTTCGTCTAGTTTATGCCAAAATTTTGGCTTTTCCGGCCAGTTTGCAATGGAAGCGGCCAGATGAGCCAAGACCTTTTGTTTTCTTTGATTCTTTGATTTCTTTGGTGTAGTGCAACACCGTAATCATGCCTCAACCACCGCACATTGGGCCAGATTTCAGTTTGGGCAGCATAAATTCGAAAAATGTAGTTAGACAATTGCACTTTGGCACATTTGATAAACACCAAGTGCATACTAATTAGGCAAAGTTGTACAACAACCCGAGCACGCCCACCTTTACTGCCCATATTAGATTAAAGCAATCTTTTGGTGTAGGCGGCTAAGTTTTACCTGGGTTTTAAAACTTATAGAAAGAAATCGGGAAAAGAATTGTAATTCTGTCTTTCGTATTTGGTTTAACTATGCATAACAAAAAATACAAAATTAAAAAGGTGTCAATGCGAGGGCTGCTTAATAAGTTCTGGGCCTCCAAAGAAGGGTCTTCTAAATAAAGGTGAATTGATGTTTAGCAGCTTTCCGGGAGTCACTATTATCAGAAAGCAAGAGGGAATGTTGAATGTTCGAACATTTCAAGCGTTATTTGCAACCCTTTTTTTTTAAATTTCTCAAAGTTAGTAATTTTTGTGACAATTTTATTTCTCTTCTCCGTGCTTACTGCATGCTCCTTAAGCTGCTTAAAAATTCAGCTTGAAATTGCATATGCATTTCGGTTGTTTTCATTCCATACATTAAACAGCTTTGCATGGCTGAACTCAAACTCAACTGCAATTATCAAGAGAATGTGCGCAAAGCCTCAAAATGCATTAATAACACGATGAGAAATACACTTCAAGGTCAAACTCCACATATTTACTTTTTGTCAGAAATTGTCAGAAAGTTAGTTTATACTCCACAATTCACGGTCCAGTTAGTTAAGTTTTTTCTATATAAGGACATCACAGAACGGTAAACAGAAAAAACATTTAACAAGAACAACACACAATTTATTTTAGTATTCACATTCTACATACCTTTACCTTTAATTTCCATATTTTAGATTAAATTTTACTTACGGGTGATAGTTCAAGCCCCGAAGGGCAAACAATAAGAATTGCTTTTGCACAGATTCTATTCTATCTTGATCGTATACGTGAGACCACACACATGAACCATACTCAAATGTAGGACGAATACAAGAGCAAAGAACTGGTAGTGTAGGGATCGTCAAATAAATTCGGCAAAAGCTTAAAGTCGAGTAACCGTTTTTTGTTTTTTTAACACAACTTTTAAACTGCTAAAAAATCCAGGCTGCAAATTAATATCAACACGCTTAGTGGATTTAATATGCCTAATGTATGTTCTTAAGAATATTTGATGAAAAATAACGATTTGTTTCTATACAAATTTTGAATTTATGCCGCCCTTAAACTGAAATCTCTGGGCCCAATGTCCACCGTATTAAACAGATTTGGTCCGCGACTTTTTCCTATTCCCAAAACTCAAGAGACCAATGAAAGTAAAACGTTATACCCACAATTGTTGAGATCATGTCAGAATCGAAGAACGATCTGATGGCCATAGTATGTTATTCAAATACAAAAGTCACTTTTAGGAAGTGCATCAAGCGAACTTTATTGACATAACAGTCTGCTCTTCTGATTTGGTGCTGCCCCAATTATGATGTCATGATCATAGCAGGTCGAGAACTTTCTTTAGTAATGGCTCTGAAACCCCAGCGTATGCGAACCACGCCTCAACTGGAGCTGACTTTGATTATCTCATCTTGGATAGCGCTGAAACAGCGTGGAGTACGTCCCCTGTAAAAAAAGTTATATTTGTTATTAACAAATGTGTGCTAGGAACGACGTACCCATGTTTAGCTGCTCACCTTTTAAATATAGAGCATGTGCTCCATATTGAAATACAGCAGTCTTCAGCACGTCGTCTGGAGAACTGTTAACTAATAAATAATAAATAAGTGTTGCCTCCATGATTTGAAATGAATTCAGCCAAGCGTTTAGGCATTGACATTACCAAATTTTTTCGTCGATTTTGGCCCATTCTTAAATAATTGTCTTCTTGAGTTCGGTCAAATTTTCAAATTGTCGTCCTCTGCAATGCACTTTGTTCAAGAGTACCCCCCAAACATTCTCAATCGGGTTTAAGTCGGGACTACAAGCTGGCTACCCCAAAAGATAAATTTTCTGATCCTCAATGAACTGCTTTGACGCTTTGGATACGTGGATTGCAGCGTTATTCTGTTGAAAAATCAACTTTTCCTCCCAGTATGTTTCGCTAAACGGTATCAAAACGTCGTCCATAAGGCTTAGGAATTCATTCGTGTTGATACAAAAGGCTGTATCCAGCACTGCGGAAAATTCCTGCCAGGAATTTGCTATTTATTTTGATTTTGTGGAACCTAAGTAAAATATTTTGGCCAAGCTTATTAATTTCAGTAGGATGTGTCTAGTGGTTTATTATTGACTGAGCGGTCGGGTGTGATGACATCATTGGTCTTGCAATTCGTTTTAAATTATTGGGCCGATGGCTGAGCAAGAATAGCCGAATAGAAATAAGACGCAATGGTTGGTAGTCAGTTAAATATGGTAAAATCTGCTATATTTAAGAACAAGATCAGATCTCAGAACTTAATATTTTCTGAACTCGACGGGGGGTGATCTTAAGAGACAGTTTAGCCTATATATCCCGTGAACTAGTCGCTGTATTTACTGCCAAATTCTTTATTTGTCGTTTGGTCCGTTCTGACACTATGCAAGGTCGGCCCCTTTTAATTGTTTTATTGTATGCTTCCGGGAATTGTTTTTAATTTTTGAACCGTATTCTTGCTAATTTCTACAATATTGGCTATTTCGCGAATGCTTTTGATTAAGGAAAATATCTTGCATACTCTCCGACAGCTTTACTCCATTTCCCCATTATCTCTGTTAACATTAACATTTTTTTAGTATTAAATAACTAAGTTTTCTTGTACACAGATGGTAAGAATCAAATACTCACCTTATCTTACGAAAATCTTAAGTAAACAGTCAATTAGCACAACCTTCTTGATGGTGTACCAATAATAATTTCGTACTAGGAAAAAAATTTGATTGTAAACTTTGATTCAGAAACAACTTCAATGTCCTTCATAATATTATAGCTTTTACTTAAGAAGCAGTGCGAGAAAATGTAGGTTATTCAGTTAGTTTGGTAAAGCTGTTAAACAGGAAAATTGGTCTGACTTTAGCAGCAACTGACAACAATTCTGCCTTAGCCTGATTATGTGGAAATCCAATAAGCGAGTCCGAATCGCAACAATGCTTCAGATTTAAATCGTAAACCGCTTAGCACGGCCACAAGTCTCTGGACTGACTGCGACTACTGTGGCTGGGGTTGGTCATCTTAAGCCAAAGTTGCACACATGACGCTTATTACTACCGCATCTAGAGCAGTGTGTTTGTTTTAGTGAATTATGGCGTACTTTGCGGCGCTTGTGGCTGCCACACACACAAACGCACACGCTCACGCACTCTAATGGCAAATGATGTCCCCGGCTACCCACATAAAAAATACTTTACAGAGATTTCTTAAAACCACACTCACAGTGCCCCACTACGTTTTGTAGTCTCCCCAGGGAAAAGGCAGCGACGGAAACTCCTTGAAAATAAAAGAAAAATTTCATTTTGCCATAAAAGTTTTTGGACAGACGTCTCCACTGCGCTGAAGTTGATAATTTCACTAACGTAATTTTCAAGTTCAGGCAACGCCATAGCCCGACAATGGCAAAGTTCTCGTTGCTGCTGCTGCAACTTTTCAAATTTGGTTGTTTGTTTTATGAACTTCAACAGCTTAAGCCAATTTTGTTTGAAACAAAAACAGCAAAAATGGGATGTGGACTGTTAAATGATATCCAAGCCAAAACAACAACAGCAACAGACGATATTTTATTAAGAGCAATGAGTGCACTTCAGTTCTGGAAATGTCATTTTGGCTTGGCATGTGTGTTGGAGCGGTGGGCAAAACATCATCAAGGGGTGGATTAAGTTAGTCATAGAACTTTATTTCAATTCCTAGCTCTAGGTGCACAAGTGTTGCTGTAAGCACCGGGTTTTCTACATCCCTTTTTCATATTGTTGACTCCGCTCCTGGATTCCTTTAGTATATTTTTTTTTTTTTTTTGTTGAAATTTATTTTGAGTGGCCAATGGCCACTGGAATGGCGACATGTTTGTTCTGAGCAAGCTGTCTCTTGCATTTCCGCGCTGCTCTTTAGGATGTTCGAGCGGAAGTTGTGCCATTTATGTGCAATTTTTGCTCATTTGCTGAAAGCGTTCACAAAGAGGTCACCAGAACTAAGATCTCTGGAGTTCATTGTTCGCCCCAAAACTAATCCTTAACGGCTGGACAAGCGCACATGGCCATCAATTCCATGACAGCCGAACATATGCTGGCTTAAATGGGTACAAAACATTAGACAGCAATAAATGCTGATGTTCTGCTGTAGGCCAGAGTGGGCTAAGCTGCTTAGGCCTGTCGCTAGGAAACAGAAAAACAAATGGAGTCGACTTGGCCACGACCTTCTCCATGGTCATAAAAGTAATGGCCGAAAGAAAAACAACAACAGCCAGCGGCGCGGTGGTCAAGCGAAATTTTTATGCGCCTACGGTCAGCGCAAAAGATAAATAAACATAAATAAAAATAACAAATGCAATAATCATTAAGCATGCCTCATTGGTGGGCATGTGTGGGGCAGGGGCAGTGGGGATCATGTCCGGTGTAATAAATGTTTAGCACACGCATTTAAATGAAAATGTTTGTTGAATTATGTAAGTAAAATACGGTTATGTCTGTCTGTGTGTGTGCAATAAACGATATAACATAAACTTAATATGCAAAGGCCACGCAGAAATAGCAACAGCCGAAAAGTATGCCACACATTGGCCAAATGCTTGGCTGCTATTGCTGGGCGGCTGTGCGTGTGTGTAATAGAGAAAGAGAGGGCGAATAATTGGACTCAGCTGCACGGCCAACTGTGAGTGTAACGACTTATTATGACATGGAGAAGACACACGAATAAGAAATAAAATTTGAACACATACAAACAACCCCTTCGATTACAACTTCCAAAAGGCTTTGATTTTGACTTCGATCGAACAAACACTTAAAAAACCACTCAAATTAGGGTCTTTTTCGCCCTTATTCTTAGAAAATCGCCCTAGAAGAGGGACAAGCACGTCTTATGTTATTTTTAAGATAAGCTTTAATAAAGAATGGTGGCCGAGTGTGGCTCAATGGGTAGTGTGTGTGCCTTCTGTGCCAGACTTTGTGGGTTCGACTCCCACACCCGGTGCCGGCAGCACAGCTATAGCACAGAGAAAAAAATATTAAAAATATCATTCATGAAATCATCCAAAGATTTGAAAAGATTGTCTGTTGGATCAAAAGGATATTAAAGACATATCCAGTCGAAATGGAACATTTTATACCCTTTCAAAGGGTGTTATAATTTTGCCCAGAAGTTTGTAACGCATAGAAATATTCACTTCGGACCACATAAGCTATATATGGGCATTTCCACAGAAAGGTCCACCGAGACCAAAAAATTAAAAATTTGTATCATTCTTTGCAGGTTTTTATACTCTGTACCAGAGGTCACCACAGTAGATTTCACTGAGTTGACTTATTATGATTTCTTCCAAGCAACTTATTCTCTGTCCAATACTCTAAATCTTCTTATCACCTATATGTTTCTGTGCACTATGTGCTCCCACAATTTCGGAAACCTCTCTACTTTCCTGTTAATCCCGAAAATCTTCATACTCCCTGGGCTGACAACATTCAGACCGAATGGCATAACCGATGCAATCGATCCTTCTCAATCTATCCTTGGATTCTTCAGTCTTTTCAACTCTGTTAATTATTTCCCATAAAAGGGTGGAAAATCGAAATCAGTTTAGATGGCAACCGAGAAGGTATTGCAGTCCACTTACACACTTTTATCCCCTTACAGCACAATCGTGTCAGATTACCAGGCCCATGAAATGTCGTGCGTCCGCCAGGCGATTTTGGGACATCGTTCGGCTAGCACATTCTCCTAAAAGTCGCCCCATTCCTCATGAAGAAGCTTTGAACTTATAAAGTTGCTCCTCTTCTTTGATATGCAAGAGGCACATATTTTGTTATGCACCCTGCAGGACCTCAAATTAACCTTTATGGTGTAAACTTGGATTGATTATACGTTGGTCGAAAGATTAATGGATACACAATAATCCTTACAACAATTTTTGAGTTTAATTTCGATGCTTATTACGATTCGTATTGAATGCAGTTCAGAAACAGTTTTGTCATTTGTTAAATTGGAACTAGCCTTTTTGAAAACACCTCAATATACCAATGGATACTTTTAACTCATGACAATATTTGACATGTTACAATAAAAATGAAAAAAATTACCGTTGCCAAGAAAATTTCCATTTACTTTTCATTCCACTGACTCTAAGGCAAAACTTTTAAAAACGAATAACTTGATCGGTTCTCGGAAACGGGAGCAGTTTTCGCATGATCTGATCGCAATCGAAAACGGGAACTGGCCTGATAGATTACCCAAACTAGGGCTGAGTCTTTTTAAAGTGAACAACTGAGTCCGAACTTATGATATACCAATTATGTTTGTATATGCTTTAAAATAGCTGGAATAAATGGATCTATTCGAACCGGTGAATAGTTGTGATTCTAGGGTGGTTCGAATAGTTCCATTTATTCTAACTATTTTAAAGCCTACACAGCATCTTCCTAGCACGATCAAATTATCGATTATTATATCTCAAGCTCGATTTTCGCATTTTCATTCTTAAGACAACGAGCAAACCCCTTTGCAATCTGAGTGTGACTCTGATTATGTTAATCTGCTCTCGTTTGGACCCTCAGTGTGGGATATAAATCTCTTGTTATTTTTTACTTGCCTTTTGATTTCCCACATTCGCTGAATAGTTTCCTTATAATAGCTACTAAATTTGTATCGATAGCTCTTAAAAAGGGCCAAGACAGATCCATTTTTTTTATTGACGCATGCTTATCATAAATCTATACAATTAAAAAACAAAAAGTACAGCCATAACCATGACCATATCCAATGCAAATGCAGCTTATAAATGACCCTCAAATGTCTACTATTCGTTTACTGACGGAAACTCCGCACTTGGAACCTAATATATTGCCTCATGATGTGCTTTATGGGCTGCATTGGTCCGGGCTGCCAGTATGAATTGCGCCATTTTCTATGCTAACGAACCCCCAGAGTCAGTAGTCTGTGGCGAAACAGTGAGCCACTCCAACCACAAAAGCATAAATTTCCATCAGTTTGTTTTGCAGAATTTGCGCGTTCTAATTTTGAATTATGAACTTTTTGGATTTCGAGTTTTCGGTGACTAATTGCTGATTGAGTTGTGAGTGAAAACAAGCTAATCAAGGCAGGGACAACTCTGTTGAGAACCAGTGCCACACACACATACCAACCCACTAAAGTACATATACAAGTAGTACATAAAAGCTTCCGACTCTCCCTTATGTCAAATGGATGTTGTGGCTCTAACTTTAGCAAATTATGTACGCAATAAAAAGTGGCAACAACAAAGTGCAATAACTACAACACGCGACACTCACATAAGTGGCAAGCACTTCCGGGAAGCTAGTTGCTCCTGCTAGCTATTCTTGCACCAGAAGTCTTTTGAGTTTCTGTTTCTGACTCGACCGTGTTAGTTTTCCAAGTGTCATGTCCAATGCTACCAACACAAGGTGAGCCGACATGAGAGAGCACTTTCATATTAGATAACAGTTGTAGCGAATTTGTTAAAAGTATAATTAAGTATTAGTTTGGTGAGTCGACCAAAGAAAGGATATTTTCATCATACAGGGTGGCTGATGAATATTGCTACATTAAGAAAGTCAAATAACTTTTTTTTAGTGTATGGAATGCATTTTTCTTTTATTCATGTTAAAGCTCATTCAATTTTTTTAAATGTAGATTTATTAATGTTGTTACTTGCGTGTATTGTCTATTCGTTTGTTTGTAGACTCCAAACCCCACAGAAAATCATGTTCCGCCCACAGAAATTTCGTCGCATTCGTCATAACAGGCTGGGCTATTGAAGTGACCATCTTGCTGAAACCACACAGACTTGAAAGGAATTCTCTTTCAGCGTAATTCTGGATAGAAAAACCTCTCTCAGCATGCTCAAGTAACGGTCTTCAGTAACAGTAACGGAGTGACCGCTTCTTCGAAGATGTAGGGACCGACAATGCAGCGTGATGAAACTTCACACCACTCAGTCACACGAAGTGGATGCAATTCCGTCTCATGGAGTATCTGTGGGTTGGAAGTACCCCATATTCGACAATTTTGTTTGTTTATGTTTAAGTCGAAATGGGCCTCGTCAGACATAAAAAGACAGTTTAACATGTTTTCGTCCTCTTCCACCATTTGAAGCATCTTTTAGCAAAATTCCAAGCGAATCGGCAAGTCTGCTGCGTTCAGTTTGTTGGTCATTTGAATTTTATATGAGAATAAGTTCAAATTATTGTGCATAATTGACTGCAATGAGTGTCTGCTTATACCCATTTGAGCAGATAAGTTCCTTGTCGGAACTCTTGGATTGTTTTGTATGGCTGCAGCTACCGCAGCGATTGTTTTCTCCGTGCGAACTGTAGGGTTTCGATGGTAAGGTCTTCTTTCGACTGTCCCACGCTCGTCAAAATTGTTAACAAGTCTCATTATGCTCCATCTGGTCGGAGGATCGCCGCCAAACGGGTGCCTATACTCTCTTTGAACCGAAACTACGGACTCCAGGGCGTGATAGCGGCGGACAGTCCAAATTCTTGACCTCAAACTTGTAAAAACAGCTCACAGCAAGGAACTTTTCTGCCTTGCCTCACCTTCTTATTGATTCGTGTCGCACACCGTGTGTGTGCCAGTTCGCATTAAATTAACTGAAGTGGCCAACGAATGGAGGCGTTCATGTGGTCAGCGCTTGGCATTTATGGATCAGCCTGTCAGTGTAAGCACATTTGTCAGGGGTTTTTATTAACTGATGCATATACAAACATAAACATGGTTTTGTAATGAAACAAATGTATTTCATTTTTATTAAAGTATACCACTTTTTAATGATGTCTTTTAGTTGTGGGTTTTGCGTTTTGTACTCTCCTTTTCGCTGATTCAAAAGTTTTTCTCTTAGCCATGAACAAGTTTAATGGACTCGCCGACGCCAAAGTCATCAAAAAGAGATACAAAACTATGCAACAGCAAATACCCCACTAGAATATGCAAAAACAGTCAACTCCCAACTCAAAGGGAACTCAAGACCAGCCAAAAGGATATGGAAAGGACTCCACCACAGATGCAGCAGCTGGCACACTTGTTGCGTCGGTGCTTGTACAACGTTGTTGAAAAGTAAAATTATTAAAACTTTTTGAATTACCCCCAAAGAGGGCCGGCAACGAGCTAAATGACGTCGACAACGTTGTTCGCTTGCCAGAACTGCATAAAACAGTAAATTAAATGCGAATAAAAACGGCACAAAGTTAATTTATGCAGCGCAGCAACTGAAACTGGACGCAGTTGCTCTCGCTGTGAACTGGCTGAAAAGTGTCCTCGGAAAGCGGAACACCGAACGCCATATTAGATTCGAATGCATTTCCCTGTCGGTCGACACCTCCCGTTTCCGCCAAATGCGGCGCTGCTCCCCGCACTTCCGGAAATGAACAGCAAACTTTTCAATTGAGTTTTCCGCCATCCGTTGCTACAGCACTACGGCAATGGTAACGATAAAGTTTCAACATTATTTTTGTTTATTTTGCTTGTTTATTCATAAAACAGGGCCAAGTCGGGGCCATGGGTCGACAGGGCGGCGAAGTCACTAATTGAGCTTAGGTTTTTGGCGGATGGGGGTGCGGCACTTAACACAAAAAAGTTAATTAATTTGCGCGGCAATCTTTTGTAGCAAGGCCGAGACAAGCAAACAAAACAATCAAAGCTCATAAATTCCAGACAAATTAAGCAGTCGAGATCTGGCTTAAGCTCGCTGGTCCATTGTGTGCGGCAGATGATAATGATGGCATTTGCTATGCTAGCGGAAACAGCAACAACAACGAGAACCATAAACCTGCATACATCAATGGCAATCATGAAAATTGGACAGAAATGGCAAATACATTTTTGCCTAAGAACACAACATCCACAGCTCGAAGCAGGCGAAATGAGAGCTGGCAGAAGAGAAAATAAAAGGAAGAAGAAAAAGTTGTTGGCCTTCCGCCGGGCGCTGGAGTTCGGGGCACTTCCGCCGCTGGTCATTTCAATCAATTTACTTACACACACACACACACATACTCACACCCAGCCTGATACTCGGATTGTATTCGACTTTTTTTTTTAATAAACGGTCTGGGGAATGGATGAAGCTCAACTGAAATTCGCTAGCCGGAAATGGCAGTCATGACGGAAACGAAGACACATTGTTGCTGTGGCCCATAGCAGCAACTATGTGTGAGTATGTATGTGCACGAAAAGTACAACTTAAGCAGTTATTTGTCATGTAGCAAACTCTCCAAATGCCTGACAAAGAAATGTTTGTAGCTCAGCAAAACACCGGAAGTCGTAAAAAATATTTCAATTTAGTGCAAAATGTCACAATGGGAGCTGCCATCGAATCGGCCGTACCTGATGGATTGAAGAGTCTGAAGTAAGTAGCAAATGGTGGGTCCTTAACAAGCTTAGATGCTATTTTAAGGAACACATGTATGTATGTGTTATACTATGAAACAAGAAAGAAAGTCGGTCAAGCCCGACTGTAATATACTCTGAATGCTCAGTGTATATTTTGCTGCTGCAGTAGCAGCTGAAACCATCCGATCCTTATCAATCAAGGATTAAGGTTGTGCTTTATCGACTATAATATTTTATTGTTTCACTTAACTTAATTAGTTTACCATGATTTGTTGATTGCGAGCTGGCCCGAGGCTGCCAGCCAGCGCCAAGTTCGATACACACTGACTAACACTGGAGATGATAGCTGCGTCATAATGTGACCATAGTCTCCAGAATAATCGATAGTCGTTCGTCTCTAGTGGTGGCGGAGTCACCATAGTACTCCCCCTCCAGTGACCGTCTGGGAGCGAATGGATAAGATGTGGTTGCTTCGAGTGGGCGTCGATAGGCAAGTTCGTCTGAACTGGAATGATGTCGCCTCTCGTTGATGTTTTTTGTTTTTTTCGAGTAGCGATGGTATTGAGCTGGGATCATGTTGCCTCTTGTTGAGGTTGAATGTTGAAGTCGCATTTGGTCGAGGACTTTGTATTGCCTCGGTTGACGACTTCGTTGCCTCGCGTTGAGGGCTTTGTGTTCAGGTTCACGGGTGTGCGCGTAGTAGACACGACTAAACCAGAATTGATGTGCCTCGGATGGGGCTTTCCTTTTTTTTTTCCTTTTTTGGGGGCCTTGCTTCCCTCTTGTTGCTTTTTTCCCCCCCCCCATTTTGTTGGTGCTTCTTCCTTTTGTTTTTTGTCGATCAGGTTCACAGGCGTATGCGTAGAAGACACGACTGAACCAGAATCGGTTGTGTTTCGGTTGATGTGCGGATGCGAAATCGTATTAGTTACACGACTGTGGTGGCCGGAGTGGCTCAGCGGTTAGTGTGCGCGACTGCTGAGCATGAGGTCGTGGGTTCGATCCCGCCTCGGAACATCTAATGAAAAAGTTTTTTTCTTTGAATAAAACTTTACACCCGGCCCCACCTCTTGCTGTTGGCGCCAGCATTGCAGTAATTAGCCATGAAAAGCCTCTCAAAAACTGCCGTTCGGATTCGGCGTTAAACTGTAGGTCCCTTTCTCTTGTGCTAAAATTAGAAGCGCACAAGCCAAGAGATTGAGAGAGGCTCGGCTTTGGCCCCTCGGGGCTGTTGTCATCTTGACAAGCCGATTTTACTTTTACACGACTGTGGGCGCAGGCATGTTTGTTCGAGAACTTATAGTTGTCTCAGGCTGGCAGCCAATGCCAAACAAAGAGAGTCTCGAGAATTAGCTGGTCGTTTGTGGCCGTTGTTACTTGATTGAGTGGAGGAGAAGCCCAAGATGGCATCGTTTGCCATAGTTGGAGCTCTCCTCGTTGTGGCCGGTTTCCTCCGGATCAGTTATGCCAGCGAAGAAGGCAGTTGTCCAGCTGTACAAGTTTGTACAAATCGATGGGCATGCAAGTGCATGCACGTAGCTCGATGAGGGACGATCGATGTTGCAGCCGTCAAAGTTGAACAGGGCCGTGGAAGCTGAACCAGAAATAGGGTATGCTGATCAATTTGGTCAATGGCATCATTGTCTCGACGTGAGAAGTGTGTTCTGTTTGGGATGTGGCCGTGGACCGATTATAATTTTACTTTAAATGTAATACGACTGAAAGTTTTATGTTTAATATTGCAAGACAAGCGAACGCAAAGCCAGCGCTCGGAGCTGGTTTCTCCCATGCAGCTCCCGTAATGCGTCTAAGGACTTTCGCCTGGACCACTCTAACCTTTCTCAGGTGAGGCTTCGCCGCGATTCCATAAATTTGTTGGCCATATCTCCATACCGAAGCCAGAATTGCCTTGTAGATATGGAGTTTGTTCCTGAGTGACAGCTTGTTGTTGGAGTTCAGGAGCCACCCCATGCGCCGGGCTTTGGCAGCCACTGCCTGAGCTGTTGTCTTGACATGGTGTCCAAAGGTCAGTCTTCCGTCCAGTGTCACCCCAAGGTATTTATGGGCTGCTTTATGCTCCATAAGCTGACCGTGCTCTGCCCACACTAGTCACCAGCGACTATCGATTACTAGTCACGAGCGACAATCGATTACCACACTATCACGAAGCCCATCATCTCTCATCTTTAGTTTTTGTTGGTGTAAAAGAAGGGCACCCCCCCCCCCCCCCCCCCCCCCCCCCCCCCCCCAGGACAAAAAAACACCCACACAATGCAGTGGAACCAACGTACACAAACGAATCCCGATCTGTTGTAAAAAAACGAAAACTGATTTGACTCTCACAATATAAGGCACCAGCCCACACATCAATGCTTGCTCGTGATTTTTTGGCCAAGAACAACACCGTAATCATGCGACCTTCTCCCATTCCCAAAACTGAAGAGACCAATGAAAAGAAAGCGTTTTGCCACAATTGATAAGATCAAGTCAGAGTCGAAAATCGCATTGCAGAAGTGCTTCGAGGATTGGAAAAAGCGTTGGCACATGTGTATTATATCCGAGGGCGATTACTTTGAAGCGGAAAAAGGAAAATTCAAAATTCACCTTTTCCTTTAAACACATCGATAGCTTCAAAACTGAGGGACTAGTTTGCGTAAAAACAGAAAGACGCACAGACGGCAGAGGTGGACTGATACAGTAATCGATATTCGCTCTCAGCAATGGTGAATATAAAAATTACCAATCGCGATCGGCAATCTTTGCAATCATACACCGCAAATCCGTATTTGTCTAAACTTTGTATGTAAATAGTTTGACCTTAGTGTTATTGGCTTTCAGTTTCAAAATTCTAAGATTTGGTTTTAAAATTGATTTTAAAAATTCTTAATTTACAAATATCGACAACTTATGACCACAGCTTCGCGAACAACCTTTGATTGGTAAAAATGAAGTCCAAGAGTCGTAGTGCCAGCCAAGTAAGCAAGAAAACAAGTCGCCAGTTAGACAAACTGCAGCGTTTGATCAACCACTTGCGTTACCTGGCCAGGAATAAAAGGCAAGCCAATAGTTACCTGATTCACGTGCACAAGTTGCGTCAGTCCAAGGTACAAGAGCTGCGTCAGGTGATACGACAAAAGCAGCGCGAGCAAAAAAAACGCCTTAAGAAATTGCGCAAGCGCCGCAAGCAACGCCTCCGCCTGCTCTTCGACCTAATGGTGCAGCAAATGAATAAGGAACTAAGCAAGGAACAGGAAATGCTAGAATCGCACAGGAAACTGCATGGTTATTTGCAAAAAGAACTGAGCAAACTAAAGAATTTAGCACGAAGAACGCCACAAACTTGGTTACATTTTGGGGGTTACATAAAACGTGTAGAGTTGGCTTTTGCCGGCATACTTCCCCTAGAGCAGGCTTTAAAGGAACCTGTGCGAAAGAAAAGCCGCAGGAGAAGAGAAGACGAAGAGATCTATGAATGCCAGAGTCAAATGTATGCCAGAAAACCAAGGGAAAGTATTTCGATGCCCCTCATCGTTCGGGGACCTTATAAAGTGCCACAGTCCAGCTTCGCATCGGAAGAGAAACCAAAGCAAAAGTTTCGTGTGTCCTTCCGAAAAACTGAGGTAGAAAAAAGTCTAACCTCAAACCTTTGGAAACTGAGAGAGGACTTAAACAAAAGTGATCGCAGCCCGCATTACATTGAATCCTCGCTACAGGCCTTCAAGAGAATGCGCAGAGAAATGAAACGCAGACATAGAAGTCGCAGCCAAACTGGATTAGAAAGTCCCAGTCAGAGCAAAAGCAGAGGTAGCATTGTAAACAGAAGCAGAAGTCGCCGTCGGAGCAGCAGCAAAGGTCGCAGTCGGAGCAAAAGCAGAGGTCGCAGTCACAGCAAAAGCACAGGTGGCAGCCAAACTGAACTAAAAAGTCGCAGTCGGAGCACAAACAAAGGCCGCAGTCAGAGCAGAGCAAGGAAGCGCACCCTTAAAATAATACATCGGGAATTATCCAAGTCCCTCGCCAGCGCTCAGTCTATTCCCAGCCACAAAATGATACACGCCTTACGTCAATTGAAAAATATAAGAAAATTTGAAATAGTTACGAAAAGACCCACCACTGCGGTACCTTTATCTCCGTACTTGTCATTGCCCGATTCAATTGAGGAAAAAAGAGCAACAAATGCCCCTGCAACAGGTAGAGCAACAAATGCTCCAGCATCAGGTAGAGCAACAAATGCTCCTGCATCAGGTAGAACAACAAATGCTCCTGCATCAGGTGGATTAAAAAGAGCAACAAACGCAAAGAGTTTACCTCCAAAAGAGTCATTTGCTGGATCATATGGGGCAAAAAGAGCAATAAATGTACTGAGAGCACCTCCGCATTTCTCTATGCCTGCATCAACGAGTACATCAGTTCCTCCCAAGCTCTCAGAAACCAGAAAAGTAGACTCTGTGGTTGGACCCATACTCCCGCCACTTAAGGATAGAATAATTCATCGGATTACCGACAGCATGATGTCCTTTATAAGCAGGGATATCGACTTAGAGAGCATTGATGTGAAGAAAGATAAGGAAAACCAATTGGAAACTGTACAGCCCAAGCATCAGGGCGACGGCGATGGTCTTCAACTTGATTTGGATCCAGACCAAGACTTTGGTCTTAATCCAGATCAAGATGGAGAAATACCCGCCAAACCAAAACATCGATCCGTACATCATGCGGGTTTTGCCGAAAAGACGTCCCTCGGAAAATTCCCACTTAGCCCAGATGACGAGAAGCCTAACTTCGCTCTAGATCTTAACAAGGGGCGACTGGGCAATGCACTGAAAAACATGGAACGAGACAGGTCAGCGGAACTTAAGCGCGCCTTCTATTTACTGGAAATGGAAAATTCCTCACCCATCGATTGGACAGATCTGAAACTGCTCAACGACTATGCCTGGACAGCAACCGGCATAAATGTTGCCTTAAATAAACTCAACAAACTGAGCTTGGACCAGTCCCTCGCCCCCTTTGAGCGCAGTTTGCTCGAGGCAGACATGGAAAATACCAAAAGAACATTGGAGGATCGAGAGCGCCAACTGCTAAGAAGAGGTCTTTCGCCAAACATATCTGAATCGGAGCTTGGGGTGCAGATTGAAGTCGGCAAGGGCTTAGAGTTTTCAGTTCAAAGCTTCGATGCGGAAGCTCGGCGCTTGCAGTTACGGAAAATCTTTTCCGAGCAGAAAAAGACACCCACGAAGGTATTGCTGGAACAGCGAAAACATGAGAAGTCCGCGCGAGCTGCCCAGTACAAGAGACGGCAGCTCCGTCGCGAAAAACGGGAACTTGATCGACAAAATCAACATCATTCCGGCTATCCAAAATCTCGCAGAAGCACTCGATCCGAGTCCAGTCTAGAAAGACTATACAGCCAACCCCGGACGACTAGTCGAGAGAAATTGGCTATTTTGAGAGCTTCCGAATCTTCGCTGATCATGCAACCAAAGCGATTGCGCTCAGTGTGCTCAGCATGTGGGCTTAGCTACTGTGGCTCAGACAGCGACAGTGAAGATCCGGGTCAATTAGATGCTCTATCCAACACAGAAACCATGTTCAGCCATTACAAATATTTGCGTTTAAAATGAAAGAAAATTAAAAGTGTATCTAAATGTTGTCTCAGTTTAGTCATCGCTTTGGAGAGCAGGACGAGTTCATGACGGCCAACTTGCGAAAGGCGCAGAAGTTAGGTTACACCCAAAGGCACACCTCCCTGCCTACGCCACTGGCTGTCATAGGAATGATCGGGCGAAAAACTAGCTTTAGTGGGAAAAACTTTTTGTTTTCAATGGAAACGCCTACAAACTTTGTATTTCCTAATTTGCTATGCTTTCCCATGATTCCACTAAGATTGGTGGAAATCGGACATCTATATAATATAGCTCCCATAGAAAAAGGTCTGAAAAGTAGTCTTAAAGAGAAACGCATTATTGTTTTCAATGGAAACGTCCATAACATTGGCATATATTTAATTAATATGCTGTTACACAATTCTACAAAGTTTAGCCAAAATCGGATGACTATGACACATACTTAGCTGCAGTTCAAACGATTTGTCGAAAATAAAGTTCAGTGAGAAAAACTTTTGTTTTCAATGGTAGCGTTTTTAAGCTGGCAAGATAGAAATATTATCTGCTTCATTACAGTTTTACCGACTTTAATGAAAATGGCATGAATATATCGAATAGCTGTCATATAAAAATACTGATGTAGCGACTCTTATATCACTAGCCAGGAACGACTATCGATTACTCTGGCGACTATGGTCACACTATGACGCAGCTATCATCTCTCATTTCCAGTCAGTACCAAAAACTGCGTACCGTATCGAAACCGAAAACCGAAATAAATTAAAAACCAAAATAGAACCTTTAACCGAAATAATAATTTCGATAATCGTTTCGGTATTAATCCCTGGTTCTGAGGAAAGTCATTCATTGTCAGTAGTTTTTTGATGGGCAATAAGTTCTCTTCGTGAACAATTGGGTCGCTCGTGTCAATTATCCGCTTGGCAAGATTCTTAGCCGTATTAATTATCATGTTTTTCGGATGTTTCGAGTGTAAATTTATTATCCGTCTTGAGGCTGTGGTTTTTTGATACCAATTGACTTTTAGTGTGTTGTTTTTTCTACGGAGTCTAAAAATGTTAGTTTGTTATTTTCTTCTGTCTCCAACGTAAATTGTATGTCCTTATGGTATGAGTTTAGTGTCTCCAGAGTTTATTGAACGTCATCTTCTTTAACTATCGCAAATAAATCGTCAACGTATTTAGTTAATAGTCTGGTGGTCGTTACATTTCTAAGCACTTCTTCCATAACAATATCTGCTATTATCAGTTCCTCCTCAAACTTGAAGTAACTATTTTCTGATATGCAAAAATGTCAAGCTTCCAGAAATAGTTGTTTTCCCATTTTTACCGAATCACATCAATTGCTAAGTCGGTTGGTATACTGGAGAATAGCGATATTACGTCAAAAGAAATAAGTTTTTCGTCATCAAAAATGTGGGAGTCGTTTATATTCTTTTGGAATTCCGTTGCGTTTTTGACGTTGTATGTAGAACCTGTCGTCACGTGCTTTAGTTAATTCAATTGTAAAAACAAGTAATGGAGCTGCAGTCGAGTGCCCCGACGACAAAATACCCTGTTTCCTTGATTTCGTGTGTTTTCCTTTACATACAAACACACTCACACATACACTCCAAATCTGAATTTTCCAAAACTGAAACAAACTCGATTTGAATCGGGTATACACCTACCTAAATGCAAAAATTTGTGGCTCTATCTTTTATAGTCTCTGAGATCGACGCGTTCATACGGACAGACGGACGGACAGACAGACGGACATGGCTAAATCGACTCGGCTGTTAATGCTGATCAAGAATGTATATACTTTATAGGGTCGCAAATGCTTCCTTCCACCTGTTACATACTTTTGCACCACTTCATGATCCCCCTTTTCCCATTTTTAATGGGAACAGGTTATAAAAAATAAATCAAACTTTGACCGGTTAATTGTTGTTTGTTTTTTAATTCATTGCTTGTGGTCACTTGGCCGCATCCTGACGTTTCGCATTTGTTTTCATTCCTTATCACTGCAATTCATACCCTTTGTCTTGCTTGGTACTTTCTTTCCCAGATCCCTTTATAAATTCATTGGCTTCGTTTGGTCCTCTGTGAAAATTAGTGCACTATTTACCGCCTATGGAATACCCACAAGTTGAATACTGCTTATGAGCTGCTCAAAAAGGTCTTAGCCGAAGATGGAAGTAAGCATTTATCAAAATTTCTAATCAAATTAATTGTGCAGCTTCTATTTTCCAGTCGTCTGATTTCTTCTTTACTGATTTTAATTAATATCTGGGATGAAATCAATTTGCATTGCCGCAAGCACTGAAATTAAATTAATGTACGCGATTATACTGAGAGCAAGAAACTTTATTTATTCAACTGACATTGCTATAAATAACCACCCAACAAGTGTCTAACTGTTCGGGCCAACGTGGCGTATGTGTGATCTGAGTTGTCTTCTATTTCTTTGTCGCGTACAATGAGAAAAACGTGCGGCTCGTTTGTCACGTGCCGAGTCAGTAAATTGCAATAAACTCAAGCCAACATGCGTCCCGGTGACATTTAATAGAAATAAGTGTGAGAACAGAACAAATGGGCAAGCGTTGCCGTATGACAGCCTGTGGTTTATTTCTCCAAAATAACGAGAGGCGGTTGACACATTTCGTTGGTCAAATGGAAAGTAAATGTTCAAATAAAACATACTGTGACCAAGTAAATCGACTTAGAACTTTATTTTTATTAAAGTCTATGATCGACAGAATAAAGATCTATTTATTGATTTGATATTAACAGCTATATACTTTCACCATGATCCAATAACTTAAGAAATCGCATGGCGCAGCTGTGCAATTCACAGTCGAAATTAGTTTGAGGCTGGTTCGAGGTTCGTACTGACATAATCGCTTTCAGAAATGAAAGCATTGACTGTGTGGTGTGCTGATGCGAGTACCATTAAAGAAAAGATTCTCAAGCAGCTATCGAAATGCCACCTTCTGTTAAGAATTAACAATCCGATTAAAAGAGCTTCGCAACTCATCAAATTTGACTACTCCTGCCTCCCATTCATTTTGTCCAATTAGGATTGATTAACATTTATGTGAAATTGTTTTCATTTATTTCCTGCCACGATTGCGGCTCTTTTTTTTAACGTTCCCTGATGATACTCTAATTGGTCAGCTGTTGAAATGAAACTGAATTAATTTGCAGTGAAAATGGCAGTTTCTGTCTACATTTTCAATATCCTCAGCCAACTGACACTGAGTTGTTTTTGCATTCATCAAGGTTAGTTGGATTTGCACAGTTTGGTTATCGATTTTGTGGTTTGTTTCATAGTGGATAAGCGACTATAATGGATAGGACAGGCCATTAGGGAAGCCAATGTAAAACATTTTAAATCTGGCAAATGCCAAATGCAATTTCTTTTATATCATTTCCGATGCAGCAAGTGAAAGCCGGTAAAACAACAAAAAATCCAATTATGTCGAAGCACGTATTTTCCATTAAGCAAACAGCAGTCAGCCGGCGGTGGGTAGCAGGCAGAGTCAGCGATAGCCGCAATCGTATTATGGGCACAAGTGACCATTCTGGGCCAACCCTTTAAATGGATCGGGGTGATCACCTTTTTTTGTATTTCCCTGTTACAATTAAACCCATCAATGACAGCCTCAGCTGATGCCCTTAAGCCACCGTCGAGACCATTAAGCTAGCCTCGAGCTGAGGTCTTCCTCCTCAACATACACATGGCAGCGCGTACACTTGACATTTCAATTTCCCGTATGCACCCGCCCGCACCGCCCAAGCAGACGACAAGGAAAACAACAACAAAAAATGTTGCCAATTTCATGCGGGCAACGTCGCAAAGTTGCTTTCAATTACCCAGTCAGGACACGCTGGCTGCCTTTTGTTTTGTGCATGCCGGGCACGCCCCCAACATGAACTTCAACCAACAGTTCTACTACAGCTCTCCAGTCTATTCACATTTTACGCTTTGTTGCTGGCCCGAAACCGGTGACGGGTTCTACGCCTGCTGCAGTTTATTGTGCTCACAAAAGTGTAAGACGCAGTGCAGCGACAACGCTGTAAAATAACGCTGACGAGCATGAGAACAGGTGCACCGACCACTTCAGCCCCAGAAGTGGACAGGCAAAGCGGGCAAAGTGGAATTACAAGCAAAAAGATACGCGGTGATAAGGACAAGCAGCACACTGATAAAAAAAACGTTCAAAGTAAGGAGTCGAGGAGTCAAACTGGAACCCGCACCCGTGCAGTAAGCGAAAGAACGGATCTGAAATTTTGCGTTTCCAGTATTTTATATAAAACCACCAGTTCCACTCAGGACGAATGTCATAATTTTTAAGAAATGACAAGAAATGAAAGGAAAAATGAAATGGAGAAACGTATGGCAGATCATTTCCTTATTTCTTGTCATTTCAAGAAATGATTTATCATTTCGTTGTTGAAAATAGGCTATAAAACGTTCACATAATTTAGAAGATGTGATCGATATTCCCCATTTTTATCCCACACATGTCCCACATGTCACGACGTAATCGTGAGCAAACTTAGAGTTTCGTGCGTAAACAACCGTGATTCGTGCATTTTGCGTGAGTGAAATAAGAAATTTTTGCTATTTTGCTAAACGTAAAATAAATGTGTAGCACTCTTACGATCAACAGCATAGTTCAAAACGACAACGAACAACTAAGCTCTCCTAAGAACAGTCACATGAAGCTTACCTGTGGAAAATGTATCTGGAATTCTGGAAAAAAATATATCGGGACTTCCATATTTAAAAAAGTTTTCCATGCAAGTGCTAAACATAAGCAGATTATTAGAAGAAAGAGGAATATATGGACTCGGTAATGGGTGTGATCAAGTGTGGTTAATCATATCGCGGTTTTCTGAGGACACGTTTTATAAGTCAGTGTCTCATTTAATTTAAAATCTTTCGAAATTCTTCAGAGCGGTTTTCCAAACAATCAAGTTTCTAAGTTTGACCCGTGCGAGCGCGGTACTAACCACTTGTCCATTGGAAGTGGGAATTTTGTATAACAATTGCAGTGAGCCTTTTTATCATTGGTGAATTTTTCAAAGCTTTAGCTTTCGTCTATATTCAACCAGCAACAGAGATTCGATCTGTGTGTTGCTAGTATAAATGTGCCTACTAAACGGAACTTATGGTGATTAATTCACAATTTATTGGTCCCGTTGCCAGGCCAGACAAAAAGTTGATTTTGTCGCACTGTGTTATGTCAAAGATAGTAAAAATAATATTATAGGTTTCCCATAAAACGTGCCTAGTTAGGGTTTAAAAGATCATTTTAAGCAACTTCATATTTTTCTATTTTTGTTGCCTTGTGTAATTTGTATTTAATTTGTAATTTGGCTAATTAAATTCAATATGTTTGTGTTTGTTTAGAGCGAAGCTCTTTTACGGACCTTCGACTGGGGGGCAAATCCAGATAGTGATTGTCTTTAAGAAAGATTTTTTGGCTACGCTTTTGACTTCTGCAAATTCAGCATCTGTGGTCCTTGCAAGAAAAGCATAGCAGCAGGTGGGTTATGAGTGGGTGGATGGTGGATTAGCGGTGACCAATCAGTGACCGAACAGTGACTAAAACAGTGACTAAACCAGTGACCAAAACAGTGACTAAAACAGTGACTAAAATATTAACCAAAACAGTGAACAAAACAGTGAATAAAACAGTGACCAAAACAGTGATCGAAACAGTGACCAAAACAGTGACCGAAACAGCGACTTAAACTGTGACCAAGACAGACTAATACACTTGTTCCACTGGCACATTCTGGAGTCCATTCTCAAAAAGTCATTATTTCTTCTTCCACTGACGAATGTTTATCACGGTTACATGCAAATGGTTAAAGTTAAATTCAAGTAAACATCAGCTTTTTGTATTGCTTTGATTGGCAATTACAAATTGAAAGTTTAATTGGCCTTTAATATTTCACCGATATGGACTTACCTGCGTTCCTGCTGACTTGCGAGAAAAATCAAGAGTGCATATGTCGACTGCAAAAGTACGAGGACTATTTCGATGCGTTGATTATTGAGTAACAACGGAAGAATAGAAAGCGAAATTCACACAATGTGTAAGTACATATTATACTTATTAGTTAAATTTGTTTTAATTTAAATCTTGCATACATTGTAGAAGCGATATGGAGTGTTTTGGGAACGAGATGTGCCTGAAAACCCAGACGCATTTTTTTGGGGAAAGCTTCCGCGTCGAGAGGGACAACTTTAACGTGCTTAAAAACTGTCTACAAGGAATAGCAAAGCAGGACACGAACTTCCGGATGACTATTTCATAAGATAAGCGAATTGCAATTGCCTTGTATACGCTTGGCTCCTCAGCAGAATATCGGACAATTGGCAGGTTGATCGGCGTGTCGACTTCCATGGTCGTTAAAGTCCTCCATGTAATGGCCTGTTTTCGGATTCTATTCATCTGATAACAAATATTATTAAGTAGAATTTATTTATAATAACAATTTATTATTGTTTGGAAAAGAATTCAAGTTTTGCCGCTTACCTTTCGCACTCACAATCAGCTGTTCTATTGATGATACTTGGAATTATCGATAGAAAATTAGGCCTTTTAGCGGAAAAAAGCCAGAAGTGCCCGTGCGAATGTCAAATGTAGTAACAGTGATTTGATCATCCACAGCGGATGACCTGCCGAATGGACATTTATCTCTTATGGGGAAATACACAGAGAGAATGAGGTCATTAAGCTCATCCAGTGAAAGAATGTGCCAGTGGAACAAGGGTATAAAACATTGACCTTTTGGTCAGTGACTAAAAGAGTGACCGCAACAGAGACAGAAACAGTGACCAAAACAGTGACTACATTATTGACCAAAAAACAGTGACTTAAACTATGATCAAGCAGTGACCAAAGCAGTGACTAAACAGTGACCAAAACAGCGACTTTAATGTGTCAGTCAATTAGTATCGCCAGAACAAAATGAAAATGAGCAGGATTTCCTTAAAGATGCTTGGATCGGGAGAAGTCCCGAATGCAACGACTTTGCCACCAATACATTACTTAAATATGTTTTATCTGCGCTCAAAAAAATTTTGGGCTATATTCTTTTGGAATATTGTAATTTCGTAAAGTGCTTCGCTCGTACCAGGTGTTCTACGACGCCCACTCTTTATACACTTTAAAAGTGAATTATAATTTTGCCCAAAAGTTTGGAAGGAATTATCTCCGACAACATAAAGTATATATGTTCATGATCAGCATGACGAGCTGAGTAGATTGAGCTTTGTCCGTTTATCAGTTTCAAAGCGAACTAGTCCCTCAGTTTTTCAGCTATCGAATTGAAATTTTGGCACATGCAGCTTCTAAAGAAATGATCTGTTTCAAGTGTATTAAAACTTTGACACAGACGAAGTTAGCTTTGCTTTCGGTTAAACAGATTTAATTTAAAGCTAGAAATTTTTCAATTAAATATGAAATCCGCTGGTCTGAACTTGGAGTTTATATGTGGAAACAGTTAAGAGTGTTAGCTTGTTTAGTTTTTTTTGAGTGCACAGAGTTAGCCACCTTTTTGAATCCGCTTCGATAGCTCTGAATTATGCTAATTTACTTTTATCGCATCGCCGGCAAAGTCAATTTAATTGTAATTTTCAACGCGCCCAACGCACTTTAGTTTTATTTCCGTCAACGCTTTTTCAATTTGCTCGCCTTGCCTTGCCTCTTGCTTTCGCAAATGAGAAATAATTTAATTTGCCTTTTCCACTTCGACGTCCACTTTTCAAACTTTGCGCTGCTTATTTCCTTCTGCGACTTCAGTTGTCTGACTGTCTGTCTGTGTGCATCGACCGCCGCTCACCCCTGCTCCTTGCCTTGGCCTCGTGTATCATTTGGAAATTCAAAGCTCGTACTTTTTTTCATTATTGAAAAAGCGATGAAAAAAAGGAAAAAAGCAGCAAACGTTGAGACGAGCGCATAAAACTGCCATAGAAAGTAGCTTGCAGTCAGGCGCTTGGAAATAATGCGAGTGAGGCGCGAACTGCCTCGCTCTCCCGGTCTCACTCCACGCTGGCGGGCGCGTCTGGCCCCTAAGTGGAAAAAAGGTTTTGTCACGGCTAAGCACTTTTCACATCCGCGAGGGTCGTCCGGCGGCAGCTGGCTACTGGCCACAAAACCGCGAAGAGGCTTTTCCTCTCGTTTTTTCATTAGATTTCAATGAGTTTCCACACAATCTTATAGCCGTTCTGGAAATAGAGGAAAGTTTTTATCATAATAATTGCAACGAACTTAAACAGCTGGCTCGAGTTTATGACTCATAAAATGTCGAGTGTAAGAGCAGAGAATTTTTGGTTGCCCAGTAAGAATAACAATATATTTAGTATGCTAGCAAAAGATGGAGTACAGAATTGGAATGGATTTTGAATTAGATCCAGCTCTGTTTAAAGAAGTAGCAAAATAATGTACAATTATTTTCATTGGAGATTCTGAGGTGAAACCTTTTGGTTGTGCAGAAAACATTCGAAAGTAAATTGATTTGATTGGCTTTCGTGTACTCTCTCGAGTTGTCCAGGGTAGCCATCTAGGTCTTTTGCTTATTTAATTTATTCGTTATTGACATTCCACAAGCATTGTCTAACTCTCATCTGCTAATGTAAGCTGACAATCTGAATCTATGTCTGTCTTATAACGACCCTGCTTCATCTCTACTACTACAAAGGGTATTAAACTGTTTTAAAAAGCCATAAATATATGACAATAATATTGATGATATTTCTTTGGTATAAAGGTAATTTGCTTAGAGCCTGGGTTATGCTTTAAAACCCATATATCAATTGTTTCAAATAAAGCTAAGTGAGGCGCGAACTGCCTCGCTCTCCCGGTCTCACTCACATTGAAAACAAAAAAATTATTCTCACTAAAACTAGTTCTTCGACCGATCGTTCCTATGACAGCTATATGCTATAGTCATCTGAGCCGTCCGATTCCGACAAATTTGCAGCATATAAGTACTATAAGACTTCGTGCAAAGTTTGGTGAAGATAGCTTTTTAACTGGCGGAGGAGATAGCATAGAAACAGATAGACGGACGTACAGCCAGACGGACAGGGCTAAATCAACTCAGGTCGTCAGGCTGATCAAGAATAATACCCTCTGCTAGGGTATAAAAAAGGTTTTACTCACAAGAACTAGTTTCTCGACCGATCTTTTTTATGGTAGCCATATGCTATAGTCATTCGATTTTTACAAAATTTTATAGAATTGTGTGAAAACATTTCAAATAAATCGATGCCAATCTTAAGGACGTTTTCATCAAGACATAGCTCGCAAAAAACTGTTAACACTTTTTTCAATGCGACCAGCCACATTAAAAAACAGAAACAAACGCAGCACAAGCGGTCTCTCACTAAGCGGAACACTTTTTCTCGCTCCTCATGTGTTTTCTGTTACGTGTTTTCGGTTGAGCAAAACAAACGAGGTGGTCATCCGACAACCTCCGACAGCAACTGTATTGAGCGAGCGCTCACTAAACAACTGTCTGTCAATGAGCAGAGCACAATTAGTGTCTACGAAAAGTGTTTTTGTTTTGTGCGTTTGGTATTCTGTTTCTATGTGTGACGCTCGTTATACAAAGACACACACGAGCGCAACACACAACCACTTATACATACGCAAAAAACCCTTCGGTAGTATGCTCTCGGCAAAAGTGTCAGTGATAGACAGGTAAGAAACAGGAACGGAAAAGTTGTCTTTGCTCTGAGAGCAACAGAATTGAGCAAAACCAGAACTGAAACTGTCTTTCGCTCCCTGTTTTCGTTGTGTCCGTAAACAAACTGTTTTTGCCGACAGGTTGAAAGTGTTGAGAGTTTTTAGCGAGCTCTGCATTAAAAACAAAAATGTTTTTCTTACTAAGACTACGTTTCAGATCTTTCTTTTCTATGGAAGCTATACTATGTAGTTGTCCGATTTCGACCCAACTTAGTGAAATCATGGAAAAGCGTAGATTACTAATAAAAACGAGATATTTCCATTGAAAACCAACCGGCCTGTTTCCGTTTTCGATTCTCCTCTCAATCTCCTGGCTTGTGTGCTTCTAAATTTCGCACAAGAAAAAGGGACCTACAGTTTAACGTCGTGTCCGAACGGCAGTTTGAGAAGCTTTTTCATGGCTAGTTACTTTTAAGCTTGCGCCAACAGCTAGTGAAGGTGACCAGGTGAGTAAGTTTTTCAAAGAAAAAACTTTTTATTGGATGTCTCGAGGCGGCATCGAGCCCACGACCTCTTGCACAGCAGTCGAGTCGAGTAAAGTCGAGTGGTTTCTGCATACTTAGTGCATACCAGGGCGGGTCCGCTATCTTAATTAGTGCTGGGTTCTGTAACCTTAAGAAGTGCCTGATTACATGATTAGATCACAGTTGCCTTGAAAAGAAACCCAAGAGCAAGGACTGAAGGTTGAAAAGCCGGCCGTACGCGATCAAACGAGCTATAAATGACTAAAATAAGGTACTGTTTATAAACGGTAATCTGGTATTTTGGCACTTTACAAAAGTCAATGACTGAAATATCCTAAAAGTTTGGCCCAACCTCTCATTTACGCTTGCTCAGTTGACCTTCTTACCCATTGTGTTAAGCTTAACCTCAGTTCAGATTAGGAGCATGTCCCAATGACACTTGATCAAAAGCATGCCCTCAGCTCCCATCCTGCTAACGACAACTGCTTCCATTTTCTAAAGCATCCACAATCTCCCGCTCTCTCTCTTTCTCTGCTAATGAAAGGACCGCAATGACAACTCAATGAAAAAGTTAGACATGCAAACGAATAAGGGAAGTGCACGAGGCAGTGAAAGCCATGAAAGCAGCACATGAAGTTTGATATCATTAAAGGCCACTTATGTGTCAAATGCAACACAGCCGCAGGAAGCGCCGCAGCCGCAGCCGCAGACGACGACGACACACTTAAATGTCATTGAAATTGAAGCTCACTTGACAAGTAATGCTGGCGCACACTCACACAAAACGGGGCAGGGTAAGACTTAAGTCAACCACACAAAGGCTATGCCAGCAGACACTGACAGGCTGCTGCTCCTCCTCAATTTTTTGTTTGTTAAAGTTTCGACATTATCTGTACGCCCCTGAGTGATTTGCCAGGGATGTTAGACGACTTGTCGCATCATTTTCATAATTGCATTGCCACGCATCAGCGGAAATTGTGTGTGGCGCCAACAAGTCGTTGTCAATAATTGCGCCTGTTCGCCTGCGGCCTGGTCCACGTGGCGTATGCGTAATACGAGTGCAGCAAAATTCATTAAAAAGCCACAACAATGCATTAAAATCAGAGTGCGCGCATAAATAATTGCAGTTTCATTAACAAACACTTTCGTCGCGTGCATTTAAGGCAATTTAATTAAGAACTGCCTGGCGGTTGTTGGCCATCAATGATTTATGTTCAGTTTGTTTGCCACTTGTCCAATTGAACAGGCAAATGAAATGCACAGGAGCAATATTTTTCAGTGTTGCCAGACGAAAGTCAATGAGCTGTGGCAAACCGAGCTTGAAAAGGCGCCTCTCCCCGCCCAACGCCCCACAAATTATGCTACACTAATTTCCCCTTGAGCGATTAACACATCTTTGTGGGTGGAAAGCCAGCAACAAGTGTGTCTCGGATTGCCCGCGCAAGCAAACTTTTGCTGTAATATAATAAAACGCTTATTAAATTTTGCCACTGCTCCTGCTGTTGTTATAACAAGCGGAGCAAGAGCATAACCCACAAAATTGCCGCCCTGGGTTGGCCACAGCGTCGCGCTGCCTGTTCCTTGCCCTATTTCTTGTCTGCGCATGATAATGATGCGGTTTTGTTATGGTTTAATGTTGGCATCCGCACCGTCGCCCACTTGCGGTTTGCAGCACTCAACAAGCGTTGCACACAACGTCCTAGTCGTGCACCTACCCCTCCGCCTCACACACTTTTGCAAAAAGTTTTCGTTCCAGCTCATGTAGTTGTTGCTGTGGCTGCGGCCAGAGAAAGTTGAGCGTATCCATTGCCAAACTGCTTTTGGGGGTGGTTGCGGGCAAGCGGGGGGAGACTTGAATTAGCAACTATAATAATTTGCTTATTTTCGCCTTATATTGTTGAGGTGTAATTATTTTTTAATGACACTTTTAGCACAAATTATGAGCTTTGTGGGTTGCAAATGAGAGCCATGAAAAGTTGATGAACTTGAAATTAGTTTGAAAGTGTTTTAATTGTGAAGGTTGCCAGGAAACTGTTAAGGGGTTATGAATTTTAATTAATATTTCACTTGAGTCTGAAGGAGGTTCAACTGTGTGTGGTAAGATCGCTGGGAGAATACGATTCTCGGGAATTAGAACCCCAAAAATTCTACAGGAATATACACATTATTTTTAGTCTTAAAGGCTTGACTCCAGATGACATAAAAATTTATTTCGGCACAATACTTTATTCAATTAAGACTGCTTTTCATAAGCATTCAGATTTCAAAGTAGCTCAAAAATGTATTTTCGTGCGTTCTGGAAATCAGCCTTTAGTCAGAAATATATTTTTTAAGACTATTAAGTCTAGAATCCCCAATATTTGGTTTTTTGATCTAAGCTATAAACTTAAGTCATTAAGTTCCACATTCGCATTAACTTCACAATCGCCTATGACTAGGTTCAGCCGGAATCTTTCTAAGTATATAATCAACTGCAGTATTATTTAGAAATTTTATAGAAAACAGTCATGGCCTAGGTAGTAAAGCGATAGGGAAAAGTTTTTGAACCTTCTAAATATATAAATTAAGATACTTGATTATTTTATTTGTTAGCAAAGTTCTCTGGTGACAGGGTCTTTGAATATTATTTGGTTTTTTTCGCGCGTTCAGTAAAATGCTATCTTCCATATAGCAATCGCATTCGTTTCACATTAGAGTTTATCGGAGGTATCCCGGAAATCTCTTCCAACCAAATTCCAATCCAAATCCAAGTCTCGGTGTCCTTGAAATCTCTTTCGGTTGAGTTTCAAGGAAGAGATTTTGCTAAACTCACCCCTAAAACTATTTTAATAAGCAAAATTAGTTTTGGAAGTGTAAACAACATTATTTTACTGGATAGGCTGCATCAAATAAATAACATGTTTATATTTTATGTATTTTGCTTTTTAATATTATTCGCCTATCAACCAACCCCCGCCCGCTGGCACTACTAGCGCCACATTGGAAATTTGACAACAACCAACGTGCCAAGGGTTGCCAAATTTTGATATATCATTGCCACGGAAATAGTTTTAAATTTTGCATTTTAATTTTTGGTAACATGACTTTAATTTGAATTAAAATATTCGAATTTTACAACGCGATCACGAAGACGTTCTTGCACTACTTGTCAAAATTTTTGTCAGGGGGCATGAAAACGTGTTGACAGGAGATCAAAGAGAAAGAAATGTCATCGCGAAAGCTATAATGTAAAGCTCAGCTAAGGGCGCGCTCTCTCAAAGTTTGTGCAGATTTTCAAGTATACATATATTTCACACACATGAACATGAAAAAAGTGATGCTTCATGAAAAATTAGGATTGATTCAAATTGATTTTTCGATTTGATTCATATGGTTAACAGTTCAAGCTTTAATTTAAAGCCTAATTAGAGACTTGTAGCACCCCTGGCTTATTCTCTACACGTGATTGAAAAGGGGCAAAAACAGGGTTTTTGAGACTTTGAATCCATTTTCCTGAAAATCTCGACGTGATGGACACTTTTGGAGGCCAGGATTCGAGATCAGCGATGAAAATTCTATAAGAATATCTTTGTCTGCTCTTTGAACCAGAAAAATAATCAATTTTTGTCGACCTGTGCACTGAGTGAGGCAAGATTTCGGCAAACAGTCAGTTCTAAAGCTTGTGATTTGACTAATGTATTCGGCCCCTGGGGCCTATAGCAGGAGAAATCTGGTTCATTTTAAACTAAGAGCTGTGAGTGTGAGTGCCTACAATTTTGATGCTGCATTTGAAAGCAGCGCTCATAACTTGACTTGCGCTCTTACGATCTTTATGAATATTTTGGCGGATCGATAAAAAATCCTGATTTCTAAGTATGTCTAGAGGGAACGAATCTTCAATCCATAAAAAATTTACTAACTAACTTTATCTGCCTGCAAGTAAAAGAACTTTATGTCCCATACTCATCGGACCTCCATCTCCTACCATCTCTGAGATCTGTGCGATCATACGGACAGACGGACATATCGGTCTATATCGACTCGGCTGTCGATGCTAACCAAAAATGTATATTCTGTATAGGCTCGGAGATGCTTCCTTCTGGCTGTTACATTCTTTATATACAGGCCTGTTCCGATTTCCGAACGTTTTCAAAAAGTAAAAACAAAACGAAAACGAACGTTTTACTACTTGCTGTTCCCAATTCCCAATTTGATAATTGGTTACGTATTGACTTTTCGAACTCGGTTTCGAAAACAGCTGGCTGGCTAACCTGCGCACTTGTTTGTGTATATCGATAGCAGCCGAGTTGTCTTCATCTCTAAATTTATATGAAGCAACCCCAGCCGTCATCGATTGAAGGTCGAAACCGACTTAAAAATAAAGTGGAATTCAGTAGAGCTCGGTTTGGTCACAGCCGCTCGGTTTTGTTTTTCATGCAATATTTTATAGATTTTTTTAAAAATTCTTTTAAATTCGTCTTCAACTTTAAACAGCTTAAGTAATGATGTTAAATGATTCTAAAAATGTTCTACTAATTTCGAATTTGTTGTTAATAATTTTGGAGAATTATTTAAATGCTTTAAATAGGAATTACTTTTGATTCCGCTGACTCTACAGCACACGTTTTGAAAACGACAATTCTTGTCGATTTGAGGAATTCGGAACAGCAATCAATTCGGAACAGGCCTGATAATCTGTGTACCTTTGGTGCAGAGTATAAGCATGATTGGTTTTTGACATGATTGGTTTTTGACAATGCACTGTGCTCTGGATTCAAGAATGAGCGTTCTAGGATTTCAGTACGTTTAGCACTCGATTCAAGAATTTTTCTACTTGCTATGAGAGTATTTCGTACTAGGTTCAAGTATTCAAGCTCTTGGAAAAAACGGGATCAAAAATTCTACTTGGATCAACAATTTCGCTCTTGGAACAAGAACATTCATTCTGAATCTGTGTGGTAAATTACATCATCCATTTGTATTTGAAGAGTGTGGCATTTCCCATATTCAACCCATCAAGAGCCAAGGATATCCTCACTGTTTGCTCCTTGTTAACTTTTGGGGTCTAGTAAGTAGATTACTAGATACTAACCAGTAGTTAAACTAAGACTACAGATTTTTTGAACTGATCCTGTTTCGCCAGTGACAACCACTTTAAATAAATTTTGCAGCCCTTTCAAGCACAATCGTTTTCCAAAAAATTTCCAACCCTTAAAAAATCAAACTCTACATGTGAAGTTTTACAAAAAGTAAACAAGCCTCACAGCCATTAAAACCGTAAATCTAAAATTAAACGTCGAGATAAGCGAGCTATGTAAATTATGCCATTTCCTGTGGCCCTAGCTCACACAATACAAATGGCAAAGCAGCCTTCAAGCCAAAAAGGCGCAAAAAGTAGCACACACACACACACACACACACAAACGAACACCTATTAAAGCAACAGGACTGTGGAAACATCTTCAATAGCTTCATTGTGTGTGCCTGGGTCCTGGCCTGGGCTGTTGCTCTGCTGCTGATGTGCGCACCAAATTATTACAATTTTTGTAATTTATTTAAGAGCTTTGCATAAATGGCCAGAGTCATTTGTTTCGCCATCTCCGTCCCTCTCTCGCATTCGGATAAGAAACTGGTGTCCTGGCCCTTGTTTATATGGCGTGCTAATAATTCACTTTAGTCGCTTCTCACAAAGTGCTTTTAAATTTAATTACAAAGCATTTTCCCCCAGAATCCATGTGCATATCCTATATCCTTAACAACCCAGCCTGCTTAGCTGCAGAGTGTGCCGCATAGGGCACTTGGCGAAATATTAATGACAAAGCAAATATGTTTGCCAGGCCATTGAGTTATGCAACTTCATTTTGTAACCCGGCGATGATTTATCGTGAAAATTTCAGAAAATGATGAAAATTGAGTTGATTCATCATTTCTGCAGGCCAGGTGAGGGAGGGCATTGAGTACACAGCGGGACAGTGGTTCGACCGCACAAAATGAAAATAACATTCCCTATTAAGCATGATATATGAAAATGATAATGCGCTTTGACAGCTGTAGCTCTATGGCACACACACACACACACCTAAGTGCCATTCAATGGGTTGGTTGGCTCGTTTGTTTTCTGTTTGCCCTAGGTCAGGGTTTTTTTTAGAAAATATGAAACGCTGCCAGCAGCGCTGTCGCCTTGTGCTGCCCACGTCGAAAGAGCGCGCCTGCGCCTCAACTTTGTTGACAACAGAGAACGGCAGAGAGCGCCGACGGCCGCGGCGGAAGCAACACGTGCTTAGCCAATTGTTTGTGTGCGAAAAAATGAAGGGTAAACAAATAAGTAAACAACAAAATTGTGGGAGCGCAAAACTGAATGACAATTTACGCTACAAGTCGCGTAGTAAGCGTGGGAGTTGAGAGGGTGGAAGGGGAAAGGGGTGGAAGGGTGGGTGTAAGTTTGACTTTCGTGTTTTATGTAGCATAACTTTTGGCGCCAAAGTGGCATTTGTGCATTGGACATTCCATGTGATTTATGATGTCAGCTGTCCACCAGAGGTGATGAAGTACTCCTGAACTGAAAATGGAGCTGTGTGAAAAGGCATTCATTGGAAATATATCACTAGATATCGGATTCAAAACAGTTTCCAATAAGAAAACAAAGCAAGTTAAATTTTGAAATAACTTCTTGGCTTGTTAATATTCAAAATTAAATAATTTGAAAATTTCGAATTGCAAATTCCAAAAAATGGGGTCTCCAGCTTCTATTATCTTTGGATAACGAAGAGACAGACGGACGGACTGATCAAGAACTATCACAACCTATTGATAAGCACGGCCGCTTCTGTTTCGTGCGAGCTGGCTCCAATTGTTTGCACCAAGCTGTGCAGTGAGGCGCAGGACCAACCTCACTCATCAGCGATCTTGAGCCTGAAATGTCTGTCCAAACAGCAGTCTCTCCATTCCCGCGACGGCCGTTGGTTGCCCACTGAGTCCAAAGTCCAAAACGGAGGCCACACACTTTCAAAGGGGAATGGCTGTCTTAGGCTGTCTTTTTGGTGTTTTTGCGCGCAAACTGCCCTTGGAATTCCCAAACAGTTTTGCCGTCGCGGGCATGGAGAGACTGCTGTTTGGACAGACATTTCAGGCTCAAGATCGCTGATGAGTGAGGTTGGTCCCTCATGAAACGTCGTTCGATCAACCTGATGCCTCCTTTGTTGTGTTGTGTGCCTCTGTTTAAAGTTATGTCAATAACATAGCAAGACCTCGAGCCAGTAAAAACTGCAAGTCATATTTATAAAATGTTGTGAATTGATGTCTCTTTAAAATGGTTTTGATGTTACCCAAAAGTTACTTATACTTTTTTCAAAATTTGATTTAAAGCACAGTTAAATGCAATCGCACAGTTCGTTTTGATTTCTTATGCAATCTTCATTAACTCTGTGTACCCATACAATGAGCAAAATTCAATTAAATCTATAGGCACTTTTTTAGAAAACATAACGGTGTGTAGGCTGGTACTTTAGTTTTCCTTTGAAGCCTTCAGACACCTTTTCATTGAAAAAGTGGTCTGCAGGCTTATAAGATGTAGTTTGATATACTCGGCTCGCACAAATTTGGACGATTTCAAATGATAAAATTTAAATTCAATTATTTTATTATTTTTAAACCAACTAATTAAGTATATTTAATTAAATTGAATGAGCTTTAACATGAATAAAAGAAAATGAATTTCTTACACTGAAAAACAAGTTGAGTTAATGTACTTAGGCCCGATTTCTCAATGTGCGGTTAGTCAACTTGACAGGCAGCTTAACCGAATTTGCGTATCTCATGCTGTGTGTGGCGCAACCGGAGGAACAGACTTAACCGCTGCTCGAGCACTGGTTAAAGTTAACCGCGAGTTCACGCCGATGGAATTTTCGACATACAAATAAGAGTTGGCTCTGCAACATTTGATTTGTTTATTTTATTATTTGCTGCAAAATGTTTATGAATAAACTAATTTTTCAACTCCACTCAATGAAAATGGAATTTGAAGAGGCAGAGTAACGCATAAAAAGAGAAAAATGCAAGAGGAAGAGGCAATAATCACCTAACTGATCTGTTGGATGCCACATTTGTTTTTTGGTTCAGTTGACAAAATCTACAGTAAAATAATTCATGCTAGGACTAGAGATTAAGTTAAAGCCTTGTCTTCATTTGCGATTCAATTTGTTGCGACTGGGATTGTTAGCAGGCTTGGCGGCGCTGCGTTCCTATGCATGTGGCAACTTCCTTCTCACTGCAGCTGACTTTTGTGTAGTCAGGGTTCCTTTGATTAACCGTGAAGGTAAACAAGTGTCCCCAGCTATTGCTTTTTGATTCATCGCAATCAATTTTAATAAATTTTTCCCAAAAATATTACCAGCAGCATTTAATAACATTAAAAAAACCATAACAAAAATACCTAGTTTGTTGACCGTGACTGGTCACACTAACGCAGCGAAAATGCTATTGAGAAAACTGGGAAACACTTGACCGCTTGTCAACTGGAGGAACAAATTTGACCGGCGGTTGGCCAACCGGAACCTTTTGAGAAATCGGGCCTTAATGTAACAATATTCATCAGCCCACATAGATATGGAATGAGGCCCCTAGGTCTTATTGGATATTGCCCGATCTCCGAGGCAGGTGCCAAAATGGTGGGTATTAAGAGTAAAACAAAAATAAATTTTGAAATCGTTCAATATTTACATCTTTTTTTGCGGAATCAGTTAAAAAAATTTGTTTTGAGATAATCGGGCTTAGAAAATTTTTTTTTTTAATTTTCTAAGCTGGTATTTTTTAGCTTAGATATTTAAAAATATTATCCCATAAGGATTTTTGAAATTCGGAATACTTACGGTGACCCATTTCAGTGACTCAAGGAGACTCAAATTTCCTATCAACTGCAAACTTTAAAAGCGATTTTCTCGAAACCACTTTTTTCAAAATGGTGCCCACGTTTTCTCAAGTTCTACCGAACCGCTTTTGATGATGTAGAGCTTTATGGACGCAGAATTAAAGTGGCTAACGTCCCTACCTCAATCTTTGAAAAACAATTTTTTACTATTTCTTTTGTACTTGGACTGCAAAAAAAAATCTTCAAAAATCGATTTTTCGTTTTTAAAAAGGCCGCCCTTTTTTCAAATTCAATTTTATTTTTCACAATTGGTACGGACGATAAAGGCATTCATACTAACCAACTTCCCATCTTTCGTTTTGCTTTCTGATAATTGTAACTCCCGGAAATGTGGGTAACATTGAAACATTTTTTTGTATTTTTGTATTTTTTATAATGAATTGTACAACCAAATACAAAAAACAGAATTACAAAATCTCTTCCCGATTTCTTTCCACGAATTTATAAAAAACATGTAAAATTTAGCCCCCAAGAACAGAAGAGGGCCTTAAAGTTTGCTTTCGACATACTTTAACTATTTTATAATATTTTTCAAATAGTTTTTCCTATTTATTTGAGTGTTAGCTATGAACGAAAACAATTTCATCCAAATCGGTTGATAGGTTCCCGAGATTTTAGTGGTAAAGTGCGTCTAGAAGTGGCAAAAAAAATTCTCCAGTACTATCAATATAAGATTTTTTTTAAGAAAACTAACTTTTAGGTGTAGATTTGTTGTGGGCCGTTTATCGTTGGTTACTTGCTGTGTTAACTGGGGTTTTTATTATCCGGCCGTCTTCCCTTCCTGCTGTCAAAACATTTTTGGCTCAGTTTCGCGTTTCGGTAATTATATTGCTTTCCTCAGGGAGTCTGTATTTTATGAATGCTACGAAAATATAACATTTTTTTCATGTACTGAAATTTACAAAATAATATGGAATGTTTAAAAATACGAGTGTCGAAAGGTAGGCCAAATTTGCCATGGATAGAAACTACTCTTAAATTTATATATAGGTTTTAGCGATCTGTTTTGATTTTGGTCTAAGAAGTTGTTAGCGGGCTTTAGGTCAAAGGTTGATCACAGATTAACAAATATTTTGTATATACCATACGGATATTGTAGGAGCCTGTGTCTGAGAAGTCATAGCAATCGACAAGGCTGTCGATTGTGATAAATAATAGTTTATTCGTAGACTTCGAGCGAGAGCTAACCAAAATACATTTCGAGAGCTACTATAATCCGAAAGTAATGTGTGTTATTATTGGGCGTGCACGGGTTGTTACAGATATGATAGGCTGTCTGTAAAGGTACTGTTTCAACGACTTCCTGGTCCTTCTTATACATATTTTTATACTCTGTACCAAAGGTACACAGAGTATATTAAGTTTGCGCAAAAGTTTGTAACTGCCTGAGGGAAGCATCTCAGACCCTATGAAGTATTTATATTCTTGATCAGCATCAGCTTCATCTGAGCTATCCGTCCATATGAACAAACAGATCTCAGAGATGGTAAAAGATTTAGGTTCGACATGTATTGAACAAAAATTTCTTTTAAATACTTGCAGGCAAATCAAGTTTATTTTCAATTTTGCCACGCAACCTCCAACCCCCCGTAATTTGTAAAATCCCACAATTTTATAGATAAGTAAAAGGTTCATTTCTTCTGGACATATTTGGTAATGGGTATTATTTATCGATCAGCCAAGGGATTGGTGAAGATCGGATAAACGGTAGTCAAAGGCTGCTTTTAACTGCTATTGCGGCAGCATAATAAATCCTAAGCATACATTTTCATTGGTACACAGAATATAACAGCCGGGCTTGACCGACTTTCTTTCTTGTTATCTTAAGGGACTTCTCAATGACTTGCCTGTGTGTAACTATCTATTCTGTGGTGCAAGGCCATACTGATAAGGTTCTAAGAGTCATCATAAGCGGGTTTAGACATTCATGCAATTTGCAGTTGGCGCAATTGACGTGGAATGCTTTTTAATTGACAGAAATCATAAATTGAACTTAAAATAAGTAAGTCATTTTGCCGTATGATATTAATATATTGCTGTATGCAAATAATTTCCATCAATGACTTGACAATTTTATTAAAAGGATATTCCAGAATATTTAAGCCATTTACTATTCTCTCTCTCTTCATCCTGATCCGACAACAGACATAAATAAGGCAAGAGAAAAGCAACTTTCATGCAAGAATTACCTCAATCCCCTCAGCCCGTCGTTTCCTTTGACGAGTTGAACAGACAGACACCAAAGAGAAACAAACAAGGAAGAGAAATTCCATAGTCTGCGTCACTGCGATGCTAACTGCTCAGCTGACGGAGCAGCCGGCGTCGTTCAATTGTGGGCCAAGTTGCAGTCATGTTTGGCAACAGTTACGACTGTGGGTGTCGATGGGTTGGGAGTGGAGTGAGGGGTATGCAACTATTACGCCAACAGAGATAAACCCAACAAGCGACAGACGCAGGCGCTGTCGCTGCTGCGAGGATGATACCCGGCAGCAGGCAGCAGGCAGCGACGCAGGCTGCGAGTAACGATTTCAAAATTCAGTCATTGCCGGCGTTTCGAACTGTTTGGACGTGTTAAACGGACGAAATAGGAAAATTGTTGTCAGTTGCGTTGGCCATGGCCAAGTGTATTAGTATTAGTTAAACATTCACACACACACGCATACGGTTGATAGTTGATAAACATGTGTGCGTGTGTGTGTGTGTGGGTTAGGCACTATTTGGGGATTTAATGGAAAAAGCATTAATGGATGCTGGCATCTGCCGACGCCTCGGGGAGTGAAAGGACCCGTTGGTGTTAAAGGCCATTGCATGTGTGCTTGTGTGTGTGTGCATAAAGGGATATAAATGTTTCGATGTGCGTCCCTGCCGCTGCCTAAAACTATGCAACACAATTTTGTTTGCTGACATTTGGCCGCACATGAGTTTGCCATTGTGTTTGTGTGTGTGCGTTTGCCTGCTAGGGTATGGGTGAGTGTGGTTTTATCGTGGATTTTACTGACTTTACGGGTTATTTGTCCGCACGAATGTGTTCATAAAAAATGTAACGAAAGTGGATTTTCGCTATCCTGTGACGCTTGGCTGTGTTTGGACGTGGACACGGACGGACCCTTAGCGTGGCCGGAAGTGGAAACGGGCGCGGTGTGGATCAAGTAAATTGAATAAAAGGTGAAATAATTTGAGCGCTAAACAGGCCACTGAGCCCAACAAAGTGTTGGCTAATGGCGAAAGTGTGAAAAAGGTGAAAAAGTGTAAAATTTCAATTTTAAAAGGGACCAACAAAAAATGCAAATTCAGCAGCAGCAGCGACAACAACATCAACAACAACATCAGCGTAAAGCAAACCACGCGACTTTTTGCTCAAACTGAATGGCGGCAAATTGAATCGAATGACCCGGGCACTGTCAACGCTGACGTGCCGTGAAGCATGTGCCTCGCGATTATCAAAGTGTGATAAAAGTGCGGCAACAATAGCCAAAAAAGAATGAAAGCAAGAGAGCGAAATAGAGAAACGTAGCCGCAGACTAGTCACAGTCCATAAAAATTTCCCGTCTATGCACTGCGTATAATTTATGGTCCCGACGATTCTCTCTCACTCCTTTGCTTCGTTTTGTAACCTTTTTTTTTTGGCAATTGTTGAATGCAGCCAACAAATATGCGAGGGTAAGCTGCTGGCATATGTGAGACCTTTAACATGTGTTAGTGTGAGTGTGTGTGACTGTGTGAGCCAGCCATTTCCCGGCACACTGCCAAAAATAATAAAATCACAATTTTATGCCAGACAACTCAATGTAACTGTTAGCTGGCCAAAAGGATTCGCCGTTGGAGATTCCCTTCCGCGCTCTGTGGCCAAAGATAACGAGGTAATTTCACTGAATGATTTGCAATTTTCATTTCTCGCTTGTTTGTTGTTTGTGTTGTTTAGTTTAAGCAAATTGAGTTGAGTTTTGCACAAATTGCAAAATCGCAGTGGTTTCTTTTGCTCAGCTTTTTCGTATGTTTGGTTTTTGCTTTTGGTTTTATGGCAAACTGTTGAATTATGCATTGGCTGCTAGATAAGCTGAAATGTAGCATAAGCTCTTTGCCATTGGCATTGGAATTCGAATTGGTTGAGCAGCTGTGGGTTATTAAAATTTAATTTATGAAAATATTTGTGTGCGAATTTGGCGAATGGAAGGAGGCTGAAAGAAATCATTTTAGTGAAGGAATTCTTGAAATAATAATCAAATTTCTAGGTTGAAACTAAATAGTTGGGAGCATTGATAGACAATTTAATTTTTTATATTACAAAAGTACAAAAGTAATAGCAATGTTCTCCTTAAATCATACAAGGCAACAAACTTAGACGGGTTTCTGCTAATTGAAGGGTTTATAAAACTTTTGACCGCGCTAGGCGGGACCTAGGAATTGATTTTAGACCAATGCTTTCTTAGGGAAATTTTCTTAGAATGTACCGTAGATTATGTTTCTGCTATATGCTTGTTCGATTAAAAATTTGACCCTCCCTAATTAGTATACAGAGAAAAAAAAGGATATTAAAAAAATATCCATTTGATGATTTTCGTATCAAAAGGATGATCATTTTTCATATCTTTAGGACGATTTTCAGCTCCGTTGGATGATTAAATGGATATTAATGAAGCTAAAAAGGATATTAAAGGCATATCCAGACCAAATAGATCTTTGTTGGATCTTTTTTTTCTGTGTGTAGGTAGGAGTATGTGCAGATCATGATTGTTTTTAGATTTGTAATGAAATTTTATTTTGAACTTATCGCTCTTAGTTAGCCCTATAAAAGCTGCTATGGTTGAGTTTGGGCAACTTTTCGGGCAATTATTTAAACGACGATTACAGCAAGTCCTTCCTGTATAAAAACCTTGACTACCCATTTTCCACACATTTTCCACACATTTAAACATAATTTTAAGTTAATTTGACCACACCTACCCCGACCGCCAATATATGGCAACATAGCGTATACGTGATTAAACGCCAAAGTTTTGAGAGCTGTAAATAAAAAGTAAAATTTGGTATGGAATTTGGTTTGTTTCTATTTTTTTTTTAAGTAAATAGTGGTCAATATGAAAATGTATAAAAAAATTTTGGATAATGAATGATTTTTACAAACTTTCTTCTTTATTTTAACGTATACTACATTACGCACAAACACGCAGAAGGTTAGTTTTTACTCCATAGAAGTCGAGCACTTTGGTTAAGTTTTCTATGCATATGGGACAATACAAAACAACACACTAATGATATATATCGAACTTTATCAAAAATTGCTTAAATTTATACATTCTATAGTGGACGAGTGGCTCAGCGACTAGTGTGCGCGACCGCTGTGCAAGAGCAAAGTTGTTTCTTTGAATAAACTTTACTCCCGGTCACCCCTCTCTGCTGTTGCCGCCAGCTTTGTAGTAATTAGCCATGCAACAGCTTCCCATTTTAGAGAAGCTCGGCTTTGGCGCTTTGGGGCTGTGTCAACTGACAAGCCATTTTACTACTTACTACATTCTAAATACCCTGACCTTCAACATCCGTTATTTGCAATAACTTTTTGTACAACTTTTGATGATATGCAAGTCCACAAAGTTACCCAATACTTTACGCCCATTTTATCACAACAATCACTTAACTCAACAGCTGACTTTAATAATCGAAAACAATTTCAGTGTTGCCAAACTATCGAAAATATTATTCGATTCTTTGTATTGAGAATATGTAGTTTAGGGTGTATTTTCAAAAATGATTTTTGTTTCCATGAAATTTTCGAATTTTTGCCAATTATTTGGGGATTCGGCCCACAGGGCAGGGTGGGTGAATTTTCCTAAAGATTAATAAACAGCCATTGTCTAATTTTTACATACAACACTGAAAAGTAAAATAATATGAAATGGCAGTCATTTCCACATCCGTCCGTCCGTCTGTCCGTATGAACGCTTCGATCTCAGAGATTATAAGAGATAGAGCCACAAATTTTTGCATGTAGGTAGGTGTATACCAGATTCAAATCGAGTTTGTTTCAGATTTGGAAAATTCCTCCCCCTCCCCCCTTTAAGCGCAAAAAACTGTCAGAGCCCCAATTTTTAAGTTAGACCCTCGAGACTTTATATATATCATGTATTTAATATTATCTATTCTGAAAAGATCAATATGATCGGACAAAAAACACCAAAGTTATATACGAATCAATTTTGCTTATGGGAGAGAGGGGGTCTTGCTTTGTCGGTTATCGCGCGCGGTCGCATGCGCGCATTCGTTTGTGTGTATGTTGGAGTGTGTGTATGTAAAGGAAAACACTCGAAATCAAGGGAACAGGGTATTTTGTAGTCGGGGCACTCGACTACAGCTCCCTTACTTGTTTCATATCAATTTTACTCCGATTTACTCCAAAATAATCAGTAAGGAATTTTTTCAAACGATAAAAAAAGACATTGCTGATCAGCACTGAGCTATCAGCGCCATCTGAGTATCTGGCTTTCTTTTTTAAAATGTGAACGTAGGCGGCCTTGTTTTGTTATTGTAATAAAATGTTATGATTCAAAAGTTCATATTAACCAGCGAATATCAATATGAACCTGACAGTTTTTTTCATCTGTGTAGATCTAGATCGAGGTTTATATATCCTTGCAGCTTGAATAATTTATATAAACATGGGTGTTAAGTGATTTTCACACAACTATTTGATTACTCTTCAAACTCTGCCAGCTGAGTGATTTTCCACGCTGACCAATAGATGGCGCCTCTTGTGAAAACCTTGAGGAGACTCTGCCACCACTGGAGACGAGCGACTATCGACTATTCTGGTGGCTATGGTCACACTATCACGAAGCCTATTCATCTCTCTTCTCCAGAAGATTTTGTGGGTGCAAGACAAGCGAACGCGAAGCCAGCGCTCGGAGCTGGTTTTTTCGGATAATTTGGATGAAAATATTTAAGTAATTACTTTTGGTTCACCAAAACCATTAGCTAATAAAAGGTCGAAGCTTGATTCACTGACTATATTTAATATTAACTTAAACCATTTAACATAATTTGTTGGTAAAGGCCAGCTCCGAGTGCTGGCCTTGCGATCGCTTTTCTCGGTTTTCACTCACACACTAATAAAACTGTTCAAGATGAGAGATGAATAGAGTATAGTCATCGTGACTAGAGTGGGCGGACTATATGACAGCTAATCGTTATATTAATCCGATTCACATCAAAATTGGCGAAACAGTGATAAAGCATATAACATTAATTTCTGTCAAGTTTGTATAAACTATCATTTAAAACAAAAAAAGTTGAACAAGTTTATCGTACGATCGTTCCTATGGCAGTGATTTGCTATTGTCATTCGATTTTGACAAAACTTTGCTTTCCATTGAAAACAAAAAAGGTGTTTCTAACCAAAACTACTTTTCAGACTTTACTTTTCTATAGCAGCTATACTAAATAGATTTCGACCCCACTTAGTGGAATCATGGAAAAGCAAATCAAACTAATAAATAAGAAATTTGGAGGCGGTTCCATTAAGAACAAAAAGTTTTTCTCACTAGAACTAGATTTTCGACCGATCGTTCCTATGACAGCTGTATGTGATGAAACTTTGTAGAATGTATAAAGTCGATTTTCATCAAGCTTTGTAGATTTATGAAAATGCATTGAAAACCAATAAATACAAAGTAGGGAGACGTTTCCATTGAAAAGAAAATAGTTTTTTCACTAAAACTAGTTTTTCGACCGATAGTTCCTATGGGAGCTATGAGATACAGTCATCCGATCCGATCGGTTCCGACATATTAGCAGCGTGCAGAAAAAGAAAATTTTACGCAAAATTTCTTAAAACTTAATAAACTGAGCGACTAGTGTGCGACGAAACAGACAGACTGACGGACAAAGCTCATTCGACTCAACTCGTCGACCCGATCAAGAATATCTGCAGTTATGGGGTCGGAAATCAATATTTCTATGCGTTGCAAACTTCTGGTCAAAGTTATAATACCCGCTGTAATGGTATAATCATAGAGAAAAGCTTACATACTCTTGAAGTTCGTATGAATTTTGAGGACGCTTCCATTGAAAATATAAATATTTTTCTTGCTAAGACTATTTTTCAAACCTGATTTTTCTATTGCAGCTATACTATTTAGTCTTCCGATTTCGACCAAACTTGATAAAATCAAGAAAAAGCATAGAAAACTTATAAGTACGAAGTCCGATGACGATTCCATTCAAATGGCAGCTATATGCTATTGTAGACCGATTCGGGCGGCCTACTAAAATCACAGCCTGTTAGTGTGTGTGAACGCCCCCTCATGTCACCAGTGGTGAAGAAATTGCAGAACATATAAGGCTCTTTTTCTCGCGTTCAAGTGATTTTAATGATAAATACATCTGGCATGATACTTGCCACTAGCATACAACTCTCACAGTGGATGACTATATTTCATAAAGATGACGCGCTTTTGCAGATCAATAAGTTTTACTCTACTCTGAAGAGGAGAAACGGGGCTTAGCATTGTCATATTTTGGGATAACATTTTTTTTTTACTTTTCTTCCATTAAAACCTTTACGTAGTCAGCACCCAATTCACTTTATTTTTAAAGACCTTCGAAAAAGATTGCTTGCACCACTTGGACCAATTAAATTCAGTTGTTTCGACACCCGAGCGATGTCATCGCCATTGCCGCACACTCAAGTCAACTTTATTCATAATAATAATAATAATAACAAGAACCCACCGCAACAGCCAGTGAAGCAGGAGCAGTAGAAGCAGCAACAAGAACCAAACAAAGGCACTTCAAAACGCCCCAGGAACGAGCACAAAGATAAAATGCCCGCCCAACACTCGAGGGTTAGTCAATGTGACAATGCAGCATCGTGAAACGACCCGCTGCAGCAGCCACAATAGAAAGTTGGAAAAAATATGCGCGACCATTACATTTTGTTGCCATGCCTCATTCTTTTCCCTGCCGGAGAATTGTTGTGCTAGAATTGATGTAATATGAAAAGGTGGCCAAACATTTGTTGGGACACGCGATATGGAGCAGGGGGGATGGCAAATGTTATTAGGTGGCTCGTCGCCTTTGCATTTCCGTCCAGGTCCCAACCTAAGCCATTGTTTCACTAGCCCCTTTTGTGGAAAATCATAGCCCAACCGCCACGGATGCTCTGTGACCTGCGGCTCTAAGCCATTATGCGACCAAAGAGTTGCACTTCAGTCTGTGCGGAGTGCAAATGGATCCATTGTTTAAGGCATTTCGTATTGGGCGCCGTCAGGGCTAGAAGTGGGTGCTGCAAGACGGAAATTGCCGGGCGTGGGGGTGTTTAAAGTTGCCTTTAAATTTTCGGTTTGGTCGGAAGCCGAGCACATAAATTGCCAAGCTGTCAACCGGCGCTAAACGCAAACACATCCGCCTTTGAGTATGCAACACATTTTGCAGAAATAGAAGAAAAGGAACTGGCAAAGCCAAACAAACATATCGCAGGTGACGAGCATTAAAACGATTCAACAGCTTGACTCAAAAGCAAGAGAAATTATTGCTCAACGCTTCACGACCCTCCAGAGTTCACCGGATAAGGGCGGGGCATTGGCGGATGCAACTACGTTTAGCCCCAGCCACGCCCACTCGCGCTTGGTTGCCTTTGAAACACATGAAACACCTGACCATGTTGCCGGAGCTGGTTTCGTTGCTGTTGCTGCTGCTGCTGCTGTTTGTTGTGGCGTGCAGCACTTAAAGCCTTTCACGACAAACAAAAAACAAAACCCTCTCGAGTGCTCAAGGTGCATACAAAATGTAAAAAGCAAAAGGATTTGCAAGAGTTTCTATCAGCAAGATACTTGCTGCCACCCTGCAAATGGTTTTTCCGTAAACAAAATTGATTGCCTCTGCCAAAATCGGTTACTTAGTTTTTGGAGATGTTGATCCCAAATTGCCTGAGGCATTTGAAAGCTCACAAGAAAAATAAAGGACAGAAAAATAAACTTTAAATATTTATTTGCAATAAGGCCAGTTACGCTATGTCAATAATTTTTTCAGAAAATTCCAGATGTCTGCAGTCCTCTCCCACTTCTTAAAGTACACAAATTGTTGATCAAGGCAAAGGCCAAAAACCATAAAATTGAAATAATCGAGTATTGTTGTAAAGTAATGTTCCATCATAAACCGATACCGCTCTCCATTTACGGTTACAGCCCCAATGATATTTTCAGATGTAATGCCACATCACACTGTGCACTTAATTTTGTTCAATTGGCGTTAATGAATGTCTGTTGGATTTTTACAGACCCAAAGCGGGGATCAATTAAGTGACATTATTTTGAAACAATGTGTAAACATATTTCCGTACTGTATACTATATTTTAAAGTCTGATCAGAAAAATTTAAAAAAAAATACTCAAAAAAGTTATTCAACAACTTTTTGATATTCGATGTCGTTAGAAAGTTATGGCGCTGAGAAGGAATGCATTTGAACGCCCGGCAGAGCGTACTTGAACCAGGGCTGCAAACCGGTTTTGAACCGAACCGGTTCGAGCCCGGAATTCCGACTATTAATTTACTGTAAACCGAACCTTGAACCGAACCTCTTTTTATACCCTGTACCCATTAAAAATGTGAAAAGGGGGATCATGAAGTTGTGCAAAAATATGTAACAGGTAGAAGGAAGCGTATAAAGTATATATATTCTTCATCAGCATCAACAGCCGAGTCGATTTAGCCATGTCCGTCTGTCCGTCCGTCCGTCTGTCCGTCAGTCTGTCCGTCCGTCTGTCCGTATGAACGCGTCGATCTCAGAGACTATAAGAAATAGAGCCACAAATTTAGGTGTATACCAGATTCAAATCGAGTTTGTTTCATATTTGGAAAATTCCTCTCCCTCCCCCCTTTGAGCGCAAAAAACTGTCAGAGCCACAATTTTTAAGATAGACCTTCCAAACTTTATATATATCAAGTTAGGCCCAATATCTATCTATTTTGAAAAGATCAATAAGATCGGACAAAAAACACCGAGTTATATACGAATCAAATTTGCTTCTGGGAAAGGGGCCTTGATTGTCAGTTACCGCTTTGGCGTGTGTGTGCGTTGTTACATGTGTGTGTGTATGTGTGAGTGTGTGAATATGTGTATGAAAATACAAGAAGTCAAGGGAACAGGGTATTTTGTAGTTGGGACACTCGACTACAGCTCCCTTACTTGTTTAATAAAAGCTGATCCTGAACCAGTTCAGAACCAGAAGTTTCGGTTCGGTTCAACAAAAAATGATAGACAAAAAACAATTTTGACCTACTGCCTAGCGACTTCTTCTGTTATCTGGTCGGTTTCGTGCAACTGCGTCTTAAAATCGTCAGAAAAGTTTAATAAAAAATCGTAATAAACATTCAGAATTACTTATAAAGTCCCCAATAGCCTATGCCTTTTAAGATCTTCGACTTCTGATTCACAAAAACATGAGTTAAACATTACATTGGTAATATTTTTTTTAGATTACGGAATGAAATTGAACTTAACAGTAAAATATATATTCCCATGTTTTCTACAAATCGCGTCCGATTGAGAGGAGGTCGGCTTTGACCCTTTGGGGCTGTCAAGACATTAAAAAAAGCGTCACGCGTCACGCTGACTTACATATTTTGTGGTGTTGTTGTTTAGGGCCTTAAGGTGGTCGTGTAGGGGGAGTGGAAGTACTTAGTATTGAGTACTATGAATTGCGTACTGAGTATCGAGTATGGAGTATCGAGTATAAAGTATCGAGTATTTAGAGTCGAGTACACTCAGTATCAAATACAGAGTATCGAGTACTTGGTATCGAGTACTAAGTATCGAGTACTTAGCATCGTTTGCTGAGTACCAAATACAAAGTATCGAGTATAAGTATCGAGTGCTTAGTATTGAGTACTAGGTATTGAGGTCTTAAGATCGAGTACTGAGCATCAAATACTTTGTTTCGAGTACTTGGTATCGAGTACTTAGTATCAAGCACTAAGAATCGAATACTGCCAAATCGAGTATTGAGTATAGAGTACTTAGTATCGAGTACATAGTATAAAGTTCTTTGAATCGAGACTGGTTTGAGTACTTACTATGAGTACAGTGTCGTATTGAGTATCAAATCTGAGAATATAGAAGTATGTTGTGTCGGTATTTATGGTACTTTATCGATACTGGTATCGAGTTTGGTATCGAGTATATCGTACACAGCATGCTTCACATCAAGGCCCTGTGAGTGTTTTCCCCACTCATACCTATTTTTTATTAACACTGTTTAAAGCATGGGCTGAACCAAGGTTCGAACCAAAACCTTCGCCTAAAAACCTAGAACCTCAAATTTCCGATATTTAACCATTGATAAATTTTGGTTCGAAACCTCAAGCCGGAGCTCCGGAAAAATTTTTTGGTTTGCAGCCCTGCTTAAAACTGAATTGTTAGTGGACCAGTCTTGCTCGCTAAGCCATAATGGTTAGTCATAAAGCTCAATGAAGACTATGCACCAGATCGGAGCTGGCCTCAGCGTTGGTGCAAGCGAAATTATATTAACTTCGCATTCATTTGCCGCATATTCTGGACAAATTCACTTCCGAATGCATATTTAATACTAATGGAACTGGATTGTACCAAAAGGCATTGCCAAACAGCAGCTACAAGGGCAAGAATAAAAAAAATGAATGAAAATTTCAATTAACCAAAGCTGAAAGTCGGTTCGAAACCCGCCGAACCGATTAGTTTCGTGTTTTTGGCATTCCTCTAAATGGATATTATGTAAATATCTCAATTCAGTGCATTTTGTCGCAAAGAAGTTGGGCTTAAGAAATTAAATTTAAGCTCATCAAAATGCACTCGTATAAACGCTTGGTTTTCGAAATGAAACTATTCGTCCTTTATGTGATGAAACATCAAAAGTGTTGCGAACTGAATATGACAGTTCCCCTGTTTAAAATTATCACCATAGCCTGAACCCGATCCGAACCCCTATTTTGAACGGGTTTGTTTTCTTAAATATACTTTCTATGTCAGAATCTAGCTTTAAGCTCTAATGAATCATACATACAATTTGTCCGTATTTACATATATTCATTTTTGGCCAAGGTCGCTTCTCCTGCTTGTAACAAAAGTTGCGAAAAAGTGACCATAAATGCTATTTGGAGCAGTGCAGTGAAGGTGACCTACGAAAAATAGTTCTTAGAAAAACATTTCTGTCCAGTAGATTCTCAGAAACTGTTCATTTTCCAATTAAAAGTCACTACTGCCGGCCCTTTAGATAATATTTGGCATAGCAAAGATCACAATAAAAAATGTGGTTCATACGACGCCACCCTTCTCTAAATAACCAGTTCGAGGGCAACACATGGTTTTTTTGAACACAAAAGCTCTGGTTTGTTCTCAGTGAAAATATTTGTCATTGGTTATTCACGAGCTATGGACTATTGAAATGCCACATATGCAGATTTGCGAACGTGCATGTACAATAAGATTGACTTTACCAGTCAAGAGACAAAACTATAAAAAATCTTGACAATTTGAAGTTTTTAAAATGCTTGGACGTATTTTTTTAAACTGATATTTCATACCGTGGTCCCTTCCGAACTTAAGTTTGGAATGTATCACAAAAAGCTTTAAGTGAGCTTAATATTCAAAAAAGACAACCTAAAATTGACAGTCCTAGAATCGCGATCGTGGTGCATACCTTTGCGCGCAACCAAACCTGTTGAATTATACAAGGCATTTGCAATGACCAACTTAGAGATATTTGAACCAACTATTTTGCACATCAACTTAAGATTAACTAAGGGGGAATAAAGAAAAGTTCATCTTTCATCTACTTCAAACACACTCACACTCTCTGGTTTTTTTCACTGAAACTTTTATAGTCACATATCATGCGATAAACACATCCTCTTCCTTAAGCCACAGCAGCATAAGCGATGTCACACATTTAGCGTCAAATTTGCTGACAGCTAGCAGTTATGACGCCAAAACACAGGACAAAGTAAGCATTTAGTATCCGGGTAACGGACGTTACCCACCCCTCGCTTAGCGCCTCCCCCCAGCCGAGCAGCAAATGAAGCCAAAGTGCCAGTGCCAGACAGAGACACACAAAAGCGTGAAAAATAAAAACTCATTAAAAATGAAAGGCCACACACACACTCACGGGAGAGGCGGGAAAATCCTACTCACTTTTTTGTGTGACGCCGTCCAAGTGCTGAGCAAAGAAGCGAATTGCTCGTGGCAAATTGTTCAACAAAAGACGCTGCTAAAATAAACAAATCATTTTGAATTCTCAATTAAATGCAAACAGAGTGGAAGAAGAGCAGTAAGGGAGAGAGATGGTTCACACATGGCCCCTGATGAAAAGGTGTCAAGTTGCAAACATAAAAAGAACTCTTGAGTGTGACCCTCACAGCCTCCTCCTCCTCGCTTAACACTCGATTCTCGTAATGGGTGTCATGATGATGTTTATATAGTCGCTAAGCTAAGTGCCTGGCAGGGAAGGAGAACCGAAAATGTTAAAAAGGATTCTACCAAACTGTCCTCTGTTGCTGCGGAACTCCAGTTCGCTTAGTCCTGAGCCAGTGCTCGACCTCAAAACATGTTTGTGTCTTCTTCATTGTAGTCGAGGGGCGGCCAGACGAGGCTTTGCCATACCAAATAAAATTTAATGATGGCAAAAGTCATTCATTTCGTATGCTCGCTCATAAATACTCGTTAAATGTGTATTTACCAGAGCAATGCAAACGGATGATTTCTGTGTGTACTATATACGAATGTTGTATTTGTTGTTGCTGTTGTTGCTGCCGCTGCCGTTCTGGGGTTCAGGGGACCTGGCGTGGATTTCTCGCCTGTGTCGTCTGTTGTCGAGTTTGGCATATTTATGTAGCACTTTCCGCATTCTGTCTCCATTGTGATTGTTGTTCGAGCTGTTTACACAACTTCAACTGGGAATAATGGACCCAACATGATTTGAACTTGACTGAAATTGGTTTTTGAAACTGGCAAAAAACATTTCTTCTATCGGCCTTAGAGAAGATCAGAGCTAGGCAAAATTGCTAGGATATATATAAAATTATTTTCATTGATTAAACCAAGCGTTTATTAAAAAACAAAGATCTGCTTGTAAGTAAATATTCTATGTTAAAGCTAGGTACGGAGAACGCCCAACTGTTGGGCGCACGAAAAAGCCATTTATTGCGAAAGTGGATCCTTAAAGCAAAATAGTGGGCTAAGTTAGCAAAAAACGCCAAAAACGCCAGTATGGAAAACTTGGTATTTTTTAGAGGTAGGGTCACACTTTTCCCCAGTGGTTTTTTGTTAAAGCTAAATACGGAGAAAGCCAAACTGTTTGGCCGCACGAAAAATTTATTTATTGCGAAAGTGGATTGTAATAACATAATAGTGTGCTGAGATAGCAAAAAAATGCCAAAAACACCAAATAAGGCGAAACTTGGCATTTTTAAAGGTACGGTCACACTTTACCCGGTTGTTTTTGGTACACATGCAATTTGATGAGGAGTTTCAAATCGTAACAATAAAAATAGGGGAAAGTTAACTTCGGTTCGGTCAAAGTTTTGTATACCCTTGTAGTTTGTTTTTCTAACTAAGACTTCTTTTCGGGCCTTACTTTTCTATTGGAGCTATACTATATAGATGTCCGACATCGACCAAATTTAGTGGCATCATGAAAAAGCATATCAAACTAACATGTACATTTTTTGAAGGCGATTCCATTTGAAACAAAAAATTTTTCACACCAAACTATTTTTCGACCGATCATTTATACTGCAGCTATATGCTATAGTCATCCGATTTCGACAAAACTTTGTAGAATTCTGTAAAAGTATATAAAATAAATATATGCCAACGTAAGAGACGTTTCTATTGAAAACAAAAAAGTTTTTCTCACAAGAACTAGTTTTTCGACCGATCGTTTCCTATGGGAGCTATATGCTATAGTCATCCAATTTTGACCAAAATTTGTAGATTTGTGAGGGAGCACATAAAACAAATGCATGCTAGTTTTGAGGACATTTCCATTGAAAACAAAAAAGTTTTTTTTACTAAGACTACTTTCAGACTCTACTTTTCTATGAAAGCTATACTATATAAATGTCCGATTTCGAACAAATTTGGTGGAATCATTTAAAAGCATAGTAAACTAAGAAATACATAGCTTGGAGGCGTTTCAATTGAAAACAAAAAAGTTTTTCTCACTAAAACTAGTTTTTCGACCGATCGTTCCTATGACAGCTACATAAATGGTATAGTCATCCGATCCAGCCGGTTCCGACAAATGTGCAGCGTATAAGTACGAAAAGACTTCGTGCAAAGATTGGTGAAGATAGCTTTGCGATTTTTGGACCTTAGAAACCTTCGCGGCCAAGCGTCTAACCATTGACCAAAAATTTCATCGCAATCGGATGAACGGTATAGTTTTTGAATTTTCGCGGTTTTTGGACTATTTCCCGCCCATTTCTTGAAATCAGAACCGTCTCCAAAGTTTTATAAAAGATTTCATAACAATTTCGGATTTCTTCTACTTGGAAACCTTCCTGGGCAAGCGTCGATCAATTTCCCAAAGTTTTAGCGAAAACTTAAATTTTGCAATTTTCGCGGTTTTTGGACCGTTTTCCGCAAATTTTTTCAACTTAGAAACCTTCCTGGGCAAGCGTTCAACCATTTCCACATTTTCATTGCAATCGGATGAACGGTATAATTTTGCAAATTTCGCGGTTTTTGGACCATTTCACAGACCTGAGACATAGCCTATGACACTTTCCTGATCGAAATGAACTTACGTGAAAATTCGTGAAGATCGGTTCACGGTTTAGACGCCCATAAGGGAAAAACATACAAACATACTTTCACTTTTATATAGATGTATAAATATAAATGTATAGATTTTTATTATAAAAATCAAAAAAAAATTTGTATGTCTTAATTTTTTTAATAAGAATTAAATTGAATAGTTGTACATTGATTTTAGAATAAAAATTCAAAAATTTTGGATTCGGGGCACTCAACTGCAGTTCACTTTCTTGTTTATTTATTGAAAGATTTTCGATGTTATAGCACACCATCATCAATTTCCATTCGACCCTCTAAATCAGTGTCCGGCGTGTCGCTATCTACTGCGCATATGCAAACTCTCAAAAGCAGCGCAGTCGATTCGCCGATACGAGTAGTTGTCGTGTTGCTGAGCAAATTGAATCAGTTATTGTGCTGCTCTCAACTTCGAGTCTGTTGCACATACCAATGCTAACTAAAATGTGATTGTGCTTTTTCCGGCAGCAACACTGCAAGAAAAACTGTATAAAAGAACACCCACGTACGCCACTGGTTCAAATTAAAGGGCCCCTCTCAGATGCCAATTTTCATCAGTTAATGTAAGAGTGAACCATTTCGAGGTGTTTTTTATATGGATTTTTTTTTTGCAGATCTCGAGTGACTATTCAGAATATATTGACAATTAATTATGAAAAGTCTCAAACCGCAAGAACGTCTCCAATGGGCTCAGCAACAGCTTAAAGAAGAACTGCTGTTTTCGTGACGAATTTTGTTCAGTGAAAAGCCAAATTTCTGGCTCAATGAAAACTTTAATACACGAAATTTTCGCATTTGGGCTGATGAGCAACCAGAATCGATTCTCAAACTACCTCTGCTGCTACACTGCTTGGATGGGTTTTTAGGCTGGTGGAATCATCGTTCCGTATTTCTTTAACAATGAACATAACCGTCAATGGCGAGCACAACCGCACCATGAAAGCGGACTTGTTGTTGCTTGAAATTAAAGCCCGTAATGTGGTTGAGATTTGGATTCACGTGCGAGGCAACTGCTTTCCACTGGCCGCCTAGATCGTGTGATATTAACCCTCTGGACTTTTTCTCTTGGGGTTTTGTAAAATCAGAAGTCTTCGTTGAAAAGCCAGCTACGATTTAAGACTGCGAAGCAAACATTACTCGCGTAATTCGCGAGATACCGGCAGAAATTCTGGATCGAAAAGTGGACTTTCCGAATGCACCACCATTTGAATAAAATGTATTTTAAAAAGTAAATTTCTGAGATGGTTTTTTTTGGGTTATTAAGATCTCGACTCCCAATTCTAATCTAAATGGATTACCCTTTAAAAGTTTTTCTCGGATCACTTGCAGTTATTTAAATGGGCTTTTATGTCGCTAAAAGAAGACGTTTTAGACAAGCATTAATTCAGTCGGCTGGCGCGAATCGAAACAGAAGTTCGCTTAACGACCAATAGCATCCAATAATAACCAAGACGGATCTTTCTTGCATCTGTTAGGATGTGGTATACTTGTTTTTGGGAACCGAAAGAATTGTTGCTACTTTTACCCAAAGCATAAGTTACTGAGTTTATTTGAATTGTAAATTTTATTTTCATTTCATGAAAAATCACATTTTTATGTTGCACAACTTTGACTTTTATAATAATTTGCTTTTTACTTTCAAAAGCCATTTTTAGATGACATTTTTGCTGCTTGCAAAAATCTTAAAAGTGCGTTCAAAACATATGCAAATTAACTTTTGGCATTCAGTTTCTCTGCACAGGTGGATGGGCAAGGACAACGACTGCAACTTTAAATTAGAAATAGACACAAAGACAACAAAAGGCCGTTCACTTTCCTGAAGCAGCTGCAAAACTCCATTGAATTTGATTTAATTTATCTGAAAGCATCACCTGAAACAACACATGCAACGGAATGGGTCTATCCAAGCATCATCTCTCAATCCAGGCAAAAGGTGAGCTCTGTTTGTTGGCAGTAACTCTCGGGGAAAACAAATTGCAAACAGTCATAAAAAAGTGAAATGCAACCACAAAATTCCACTAAAGTGGAAAAGCTGCTGTAGTACATATCTGCAACGCAGTCAAGTGCTGCCTAAATGCGAAACAAGTACACGCCAGCGGCGGGGGAATGAAACCGAGTCCAAATTAACCGCATTTATGAGTCGGGCACTTGTCGCGCGCACCCACACACACACACATGTCAGGCAACAGCAACGACTGTATTAAAGTTTTAAACAAAGCACAAAACAACATTGTTGGTAATTAACCCGCTGCACGTTCTCCCTTTTCTCTTTCTCTGCTTTGCTTTATCCCTGCAGCTACAACTTTACTGCTGCTCCTGGCCTGGCCCGCTCTGGCCACAAGCGGCTTACGCGTGCCCACGTTCCTGCTGGAGCCTGCACCACGCTTGCTCTTCGGCAACGACACTGGCGCTCAGGTTAGCTGCACGGCGCACGGCAATCCGCCGCCCGTTGTGTCCTGGGTGCTGCGGGATGGCACGCTGGCTACACAGGTGCCCGGACTGAGGTAAGTTGTTGCGGTAACCACACAACTATGCGTATGTGTAATAATAATCGGGTGTTGGGCCGGCATGTGTGAGAGCGAAGGTGTGTCTGGCTTCCTGGCGGCGGTTTCGGAAGTCACATTGTTGCGGCTTCTGTTTGTGGCTGACATTAAAGCCATTTTGGTAAGAGACGGCGCTTTTAATTAACACCGGGGCAATAATTTTTGTCAGCGCCCGCAAAAGTATGCAACGAAAGCTGTTAACGTCAAGCAGTCAGCCCAGAGCGCACGCTGGCTGTGGCCACAAGTGAATGAGAACCCGCGAGCGGGTTTCTTGTGAACAGTCGCAAAGAAATTACACAAAGCCACAGTTCATATGTTACTTGCTCCCCGCTCGCTGTCTAACCCTTGCGCCCTTTGTTAACATTTAAAAGATATTAAAAAATAGTTGTTGCCATATTCATGTCAGATGACAACTTAAAAGCCGGCATTCAAATTCATATGCGAGTGCACTCGCATTAATCTAGACGAGTATGAGCACACAAGAATTTCTTCAGCTCGACGCAAGGCAAACGTGAATTAAATATATCCAACATATGGGATGTATAATTTTGCAGGGTGAAAAGTTGGTATTAGATGTAACCCACTAACTGCTATTATTATGATCTATATAACAGTTGCTTTTATGATCCAAATACAATTTTTTTACTTCGAAATACAAATAAATTACATATACTCTGTACAAATAAAAGTGTATGCTATAGATCGCAAATAAGTGCTAACACTTTTTTAATGTGACTAGCCTCAGTGAAAAACAGAAACAAACGCAGCACAAGAGGTCTCTGGCTGAGCGAAACACGTTTTCTCGCACCTCATGTGCTTTCTGTTAAGTGTTTTCGGCTGAGCAAAACAAACCAGTCGATCTGTTAGCGACCTCTGACAGAAACACTTTTGAGCGAGCGATGGGCTTATGTTCACACATAATAAAATAAATATGTTGTTATTTTTGCGCTAAGCTACATCAAAAATTAATACTGTCTTTATTTAGTTTGCTAAGTCCAAACGCATTCAATTCACAAAGCCATGCAACTTTAGTTATTCAACGATTGTTGTCAAAGACACGCACACACATGGGCCCAACACACAACCACGCATACATACGCAAAAGACAGTTTGGAAGTTTGCTCTCGGCAAAACTGTCAGAGAGAAACAGAAACAAAAAAAACGGTCTTCGCTCTGAGCGCAGCAGAACTCAGCAAAAACAGAACTGGAAGTGTTTTCCGCTTCCTCCTTTCGTTGTGTCCGTAACCAAACTGTTTTTTGTTGACACGCTGAAAGTGCAGAGAGTTATTTGCGAGCTCTGGTTTATGCTCAGTAAAGGTCTATATACATTTTGTCCACTTGTTGAGGAGAATTATTACTAGCCGATCGGCGATCCTGGCGCATAAATCTTCAATATTTTTCAATACTAAAATATTTTTATGGATGCATTTTTTTGGTACTCTTACATTCTAAGCCCTTTCTTAAGTCAGAAAGCAAACAAATAAAGTCAAAACTAATATAATTAGAATTGTAAAAATGTTTATATTGAGTCGAATCGAAGAAAATAAGGTATTGGTGAACAAAATATAAGAATAAATCCCGAAAATGAGCCGAAAGATATTCGTGACAAATCGTGCAAAAAATATGTTAGAGAAATACGGCCGCTGTGCTTCAAAGTACCAGATCTTTAGTCAACTGAATGGGGTATAAAAAAATGAAAGTCCAACTTTTAAGCAAATGATTTTCTGTTTCTTCTGAAAAACCGAAAATGTTTTATTTAATTTAGGAAAACCAGCCGCCAAAGAAAGAATCTCAAACATAACCCAATTTACCGAACCCTTAAGAACTGGTTCGGGTTCTGGTTTTTAACATTTTACACCTCTGATTTTTCGAAACTGTACCCCAACCGGACCTCATATATTTGGAAAGAGGTTCGGTGCAATAAATAACTAGGGTTTCAATGTTAATAATGTTGTCTACATTTCCAAAACAAAATAGTTTAAGGGGTGAATGTTGCAAAAAATATGTCTTTAATATTCTTTAATATCATTCAACGGAGCTTAAATCGTCGAAAGGGTAAGAAAAATTATCATCCTTTGGACGATTTTCAGATCCGTTGGTTGATTAAAGGGATATTAAAGACATATCCATTTCAAATGGATCTTTTTTGGATCTTTTTGGTTCTGTGTAGTATAATTTTCTGTGCAATATTTAGTCGAACTGAGGGCTTAAACTCTTATCTGAAATAGTTTGCGTTCCAGAAGTATCGAAAAATTTCCATTTTTTAGCTATGCGATAATTTGAAATTTAATTTTAATCTGTTAAAGCCAAGTACTGAGAACGTTCGAATTTTCTTTCATTTTTTTTAAAATCACCCCATTACTTCAAACTTTTTTATTGCGTCTAAAAATATCAGTATTTATAAGACAGGAAAAACGACCTCACTAGCATAATCAAAATTTAATTTTGCCCGTTTGATTTGCGACCAAACAACAACAGATCAGAAAACCAACAAAAACCACACGAAAAACAAAGACACAAAACAATATTTCCAACAAAAACCACTTTTCTAATTGTTGTTGTGTCGAAGGATGACGGCGACTCGCGTGTTTTGCTCAACCGAAAACACGTAACAGAAAACACATGAGGTGCGAGAAAAAGTGTTCCGCTCAGTGAGAGACCGCTTGTGCTGCGTTTGTTTTTCACAGAGGGTGGTCGCATTGAAAAAAGTGTTAACAGTTTTCTGCGAGGTATGGTTGTGGGCAATTTTCACAGATGGCGCCTGCTACGCCAACTGGTTGACATGGCAACCTTCGGTTGGTTTGCGAGTAATAATTGAAATGCAAATTTCATTATGTAAACAATCAAAATATTTAATTTATTTGATGCAACAAATCCAGAATAATATGGTTGATTACATTCGCAGCATTAATTATACTCTGCTCTAAATGTACACAAAGTATAGTTAGTTTGTACAAAAGTATGTAACAGCCACAAGGAAACATCTCCGACGAGTCGTTATAGCCATGTCCGTCCGTCTATCCGTCTGTCTGTTTGACCGTATGAACAATCAGATCTCAGAGATGGTAAGAGACAGAGGTTCGACATGTAACTATGGAACAAAAACTTCTTATACTTGCAGGCAGATCAAGTTAATTTTCCACCCGCATTCCCGCCCCTCGCAATTAGGAAAAAACCTCATATCTCCCACAGTTTTGAAAAAAGATGGTTTGTACCATCTAGACATATGCACAGTTTTGAAGATAGCAAACCATCTATGTCTACCTTCTAGACATAAGTAGTAATTCAAGTAACAAAGTTATGAACAAAACAAAGTTCGCTGCAGCAGCAGAGCAGCCTTCAGCTGCTACTGCAACAGCAAACTTCAGAGTACATTATAGTCGGGCTTGACCGAATTTCTTAATTGTTTTTATTATCCAAATTGTTTAGGTGGATCGTTGAGCTTATTCTACCACCAAATCACGGAAACCAACGGAAAGAGATTTCTGTGACACCGAGAACTGGGGCCTTCGATAATGAGCTTCAAAAGGAAAATAAAGCAAAAGTAAAATTTGTATCCTCACATCGCATATAAGGGTAGAAAAAGTCGAGGCTACCTTCCATTTTTAAAGATATGGAAGCATTGACAGCTGCTATAAACTATAAACTACTATAACGACTATAGACGAAAGTATCGAAAAACTTGGCTTGGAAAACAGCTGAACATTTATACCAATTCGTCCGAATTCCCCAAAAATATGGGACCATGGTTCGAACGAAAACCTTAGGTTGAATAAGCTTGGAAACCGTCGCGAACCGAACCTGCGACTTCATGATAGCTTAAAACCCCAGATCGAACCTCCAGCAGATTTTTAGAGGAACGCTGCAAGCCTTGCTCAAAGTCTCGAGCTAAGAAATCATTTGAATACTAAAATTTAACGCACGAGAATCCATATTATGATTACATCTTTGCTTTAGTATCAAGCAAGATGGTTTATCGTAGTGACAGTCACAATTTGATCACCAAGATTATTTTTGAAGACGGTGAAAGGAAACATATCGATTTAATGTTCATTTTTCTTCAGTTTCACGATAAAAGCAGGACAATCAAACACATTTACACTCTAAGCTATCAGAAATTCCATAACCATTAGCGCCGACCTCCCTAAATTGACACATACTGAAATATGCGAGTGCACTTATGTGAGCTTACCCACTTTTTGTAGAGTTTATTTGGATTGTTGACTTGCCAATATATAGTTTTGCCATTGCTCTTAAGCTGGCTAGGCGAATGCAAAATAAATCGTTAAAATATGACGCTCTTTTTATTTATTTGACACAACCTTTTAAACAAATATGCAGATGAAATTGTACAAACTCGCTTGGCAGCAAAATTTACTAAAAGAATTTTGATGTTTCGCAAAATGAAATGTCATTTAAAGTACGTGATCGCACACACACACACGTAAGCCGGGGCATTACATTGGCCAAAAAAATAAAGAGAGAAAAAACCGTAAGCTCGGACGCGACCGAACACTGCATAGAAATGAAACAAAATTTATTTTAAGCTGCTAAAGAGCATAGTTGAGTTCAAGTGACGTGTATATGGGACGTGTACTTATCTCCCCGTCTACGGGGCTCCGGCTCCGGCTCCATGCAAACGCAATAGACGCAAACAAATTGCTGGCACTTAAACATTTTTTGAAAACAGCGCTTGATGGAGTTTTTTGATGTAGTTGCTGCTCCTCCTACTGCAGCACTCCGGTTGTTGTCCTCAACTCGCATCCCTGTCGTTTGTTGTGCTCCTCGCCTTCTAGCTTGTTAGCTGACTGCAACTGAGATGATTAGCGGACAGTTGATGTGGATGTTGTGCTTTTGCTTTGCCACTGAGACTGCAGCTGAAGTTGATGCGGTTTGCATGAGTTATATGATGGCAGCTTGATGTGTTTGTGCTGCTTGTTAAGCCACGGGGTTAATCAAATGTTTTGCCAGAGAATCTGCAGTTTTGAAGGAGAGAGGAAGTTTTTGAAGCCAGCTGAAACTACCCATGCAGGGAACATTATAATTATGTTCAGATGTTTTTCGTGTCTTTCAATGACATGGCAATGAAATTTTGGTATCCAACAAGTAAGTTTAGACTATTATATAGCTGACTAATAAAAATTAGTATGCTTTCAATTGAAATGATAGTGCAAGTGATCCAAAGCGTTTCTTTAAGTGTGACTAGGTTTGATTTGATACTTCCATTGGAAATGTTGTATAGAAAAGTAGCCACAGTGTTCTTCATAAAGCTCAACAGCCCTTGCAGGCGTTGTGTTGACATCGCAGAAATAGAAATTCTTACTTCAACTACCAATGAAAATTATACAATTTTCCTAATCTGAAACAAGCTAACTCAAGAGAATGCAACAGGTTAGGCGTCAAGCGGATGAAAGAACTGACGTATCGTCGGAGAGCTGATCTCAACCGCGGCACGATAAACAAGTGGAGCGGTTGGAAAGGTTAAGGCCCGATTTTTCAATGCACGGTTTGTCAACTTGACCGGCAGGTTAGCCGAATTTGAGTGTCTCATGCTGTTTGTGTCAAGCACTGGTTAAAGTTAAACCGAACTCGCGGTCCCAATGAAACTATCGATATTTTTATCGATAAACAAACAGCTGGCTCCAAAATTTGTTTTGTTTATTTTATTATTTGCTGCAACAAAATGTTTATGAATAAATGCATTTTTTAACTCTACGGAATGGTAATAGAATTCGAAGAGGCAGAGTAACGAATAAACAATGCAAGAGAGTACTTACAGAAAGAGGCCTTATTACTTTACTGATTAGGATAATGCCAAATTTGTTCGACGATTCAGGTTGACACAATCAGCATGAAAAATAATTCTTGCTAGGATTAGAGATCAAGTGGGTTCCCAAAAAAACAGTTTAAACCTTATCTCCAGCTGCGATTCAATTTATTGTGACTAGGATTGTTAACAGGAATCATTCCTAACATGAATCATTGTTAACAGGAATCATCTTATGCATGTGGCAGCTTCCATATCACTGCGGGTGACTTCTGTGGAGCCAGCGTTCCTTCGATAAGCCGAGCAGGTAAACAAGTGTATCTCGCTATTACTTTTGATTCATCGCAAGCAAATTTATTCAACCTTTTCGCAAAAATATTACTACACAGAGGGAAAAACGTGGTCAGAAAATAAGATTTCTTCATCTCAAAATATGAACAGAATGTTCTCTCAAATATTTGAGCACAAATGCTCCGAATGTTCTTGAAATGAGCACAATTCAGCTCACCCCACCGAAAAGTATATGTAGGCATTGAGATGTGCGTCTTCAACCAGCAAACCCCTTGGCGCGCCAAAGGTCTTGGGCTCTACTCCCAGTTAGTCCCGACCAAAAATACAAGCGATGTCTCTGCAGACCTGGACACCTGAACGGTGGTGGGGCCTGGACAGTGGGATCTGGACTGTGGGACCTGGAGAAGTGGACCTGGACCTCAAATTTTTTCTAAGACCAGCAGAAACGCTTTCGAGCAGTCGACACCCGCAACTTTCTTTCTTTTTCCAGCTTCAATTGAGGTTTTTTTTCCAATTTCCGTGGACGGGAGAGAGCGTGGCAAAAATTGAAAATAAACTGGATCTGCCTGCAAGTATAAGAAGATTTTGTCTCATACATGTCACACCTCTATCTCTTACCATCTCCGAGATCTGTTTGTTCATTCGGACTGCCGGACAGACTGACGGACAGATCGACTCGGCTGTTGATGCTGATCAAGAATATATTAACTTTATTGGGTTGGAAATGCTTCCTTTTGCCAGTTACATAAATTTGCTCAAACTTAATATACTCTGTGTACCTTTGGTACAGAGTACAATGGATTATGGTAATGAAAAGTTCTAAAATAAGGGAAGTAATGATTACATTACAAACTCTACCAAGAATTTCTGATTAAGAGGCGACTAGCTGTTCTTATCGAGCTAAAAATGTAGAAAAAATATTTAATGAAAATATTGGGTTTTCTAGCGACCTATTTTGATATTAGTCAAAGTGTTTGTTAGTCGTCTCAAGGTCAAGGTTTGATTATTATTTAATAATCAACGATATCAACAAAGATTTTGTACATATTGGGCAGTTTTGGATACTCAGACAGACTGTTTCGATGGCTTCCAAGCAACATCTCAACAGTGAGTTTCATGCGCTGATTCCAACATGCCCCCATCCTAGCAAGAACGTCTTCGTGAAAGCGTTGTTAAATTCTACGAAATGCACGCTGACAAAGGTTAAGTGTTTACAGTAAACCATTTTACCCAAGAGGGCAAGTCCAAATGCACTATTTATAGTATTTGGCAAAGAAAAATAATAAAAAGAGAAGTTGGAAGTGGTCGGAAAGCAAACACTATGACCGGCAAAGCTGTCAGAAAGCTAACCCAACTTTTTATCAACAAAGACAACATAAGTCAACGAGATGCTGCCAGAAAGTTTAGTCGCAGCCAACAATAACACATCAGTAAAGTGCTGAAAAAGAATAATATTGTTGCCAGACATAAGCAGAGCACCAAGTTACACACCTGACCAAATACAAACTGTCAAGTCTCAATGTCGGTGGATGTGCAACCAATATAGCCTTTTTGCCAATAACCCTTTTATACCAAAGGAACAGAACCCAACAAACTTGCCACAGTGTCGTCCAATTGAAGATTTTTTTGGAAGTGCTGCAGCTTACAAAAACAACTGGAAGGCGAAAAATATCAAAGAACTGACCAATTGGATTCGTTTATGTATCCGTAAATACGACCCCAAGGTCGTACAGGCCGCCTGCGGGGACTTTTTCCGGAAGCTACGTCGAGTGGCTGATAACGGTCCTTTCGACCAAATCCATTGATGCAGTTCTTTTGTATATGTAGTCATAAATAAACTGTAAAATTTTCATAAAGATCTGTTAGGAATTGTGGTTATGGCGGAATTTTAAAGTTTGTGCAGATTTTTAGTTGTCACCCGTAATAATATACTCTGTACCAACGAAAATGTATGATTAGTAAGAGTTTTGATGCTGCAGCAGGGAACATTTTTTTGCTTATAACTTGACGATCAATCATCCGATCTTTACTAAAGAACGAACTATCTTCAAAACTGTGGGAGATATAATGTTTTTTCCGAATTGCGAGGGCGAGAGAAGCGTGGCAAAAATTTAAAATAAACTTGATCTGCCTGCAAATGTTACATACTTTTGCATAAACTTAATATACTTTGTGTACACTGTATAGAGTAAAGAAAAAAGTTTCTTACATCTTTCTAAAAATATAATGATGCTCAATCAAATGCGTACCTGTTTTATTTGTAGAATGGGGTGGCTTAAGTCAAGAAAACTAGTTAGACCTAATTTTGTAAAAGAAACATTTAAATTATCCCCTCCCACTGTATAGAATATATATACCGAACTTCACTCCTATGTGGCTTTTCCAAATAGCTTAAGCCTAGACAAGGATGCGGTCCCTTAATATCCATTGTTAGTAGCTGCTGTGCAAATGCAGCCATTAGAGGCTTAGGCCGCTGCATTTCACTTAGTCTAAAATACAACCAAACGACCAAACACTCCAACAACATACACCACTCGCCTCGTATCGTCGCAGAGCGTTACGTTTATTGCATTTTTATGTAAATTTACACTTTTCGCTCCATATACTTGTGCCATAAAAATGCTTGCCAGCAAAGTGGCTGCCGTTTTTGGGCGCTTTGGCGCAACAAATTTCTGTGTTACGCTCCTCTCAATGTAAATAAATAAATAACATGAGGAAAACCCCAAGACTTTGCCCACTAAAATATTGCAACTTGCTTTTGCCTGGCTCTTTTGTGTTTCTAGAAAAATATCTGGCAACGGCACATTGCACTTCCCACCGTTTTTGGCGCAATATTATCGCACGGATGTGCACGAGGCCACCTACCGATGCCGGGCGAGCAACGAGGCGGGCACAATATTGAGTCGCAATGTGCAGGTGCAAGCAGGTAAGCGTAAAGTAGACTAAAGTAGCTGTGCGGCCTGTGCATTAGCAGAGGAAAGGTTGACAAGGAATGCAGAATTTGAATCAAGCTCGGCACGTGCCGGGCCTCACGCTTGAGCACGGATTCAGGAATTCCGTTTTACAATTAAATTAATTTTCTTTTGTTTTCCTCACTCGACCTCGATCTTCAGTTTGGCCACTCAACCCCTTTCCAACGAGGCATGATAGTCGCTTAAAATCTCATTCAATATTTACACTTTGCATATTCCATTTGTATCATTTTTGACCGCTTTTTTTGTGCACACGGACACATACATTTATCGTCAACGTCAACGTCATCGTCACCGGATTTTCTCGTTTTTCTCGTACTTTTTCGTTTTGCCTGCTCTTCAACTTCCGCTTTGCATGTAATTTCAAGCAATTTCATTCATTTAAACTGCTGCCATTTTTGCATTGTGCCACGTTTATTGCCCCCGCTTGCTCGATGGCGCCCCCAAAAGCGTTTTATGCGTTCATCGGAGCGCCAGCGGGCAGACAGTCAACGTTTGTTGACTTTTATGTTCTCCCTCCCTCCCCGCAAACACCCAGACACTCACACACACATATATAACACAGTGTCTTGCTCTGCTTTCTGTTTCTGGTTTCCCCCTTAGTGGTGCGTCGTCAATTCCATGTGCACGTGGAAAACACTGAAGTCTATTTGGGAAATTCGGCGTTGATTAAGTGTACCATACCGGAATATGTGCGTCCCTATGTGCGCGTGGCCAGTTGGCATCGCGGCGAGGAGATACTGCTGCCGGATCTGTCGGATGTTGGTGAGTGTTGCCACATTTTTGTACGTTCGGTGTGCGGGTGTTTATCTACTGCTGCTAAAATTTATGTGTGCCGCCCCTTTTGGGTGCCAAGGGGCGCCTGACATTTATTGGAAAATGTTACGTATACGCAATGTGAGCAGCAAATGCTTTGATTGTGCTTCTTTTTGTTTGCAAGTGCATTTTCATGAGTTACGAGCTACGATTCTCTGTTCCGCAGCTGGTCGCTATGTCGTGCTGGCTGCCTCCGGTGATCTGTACGTACGGTCCGTGCGCTCCGAGGATGGCCTAATGAAATTTAGTTGCCTGGTTACAAATACATTGAACGGCGAACGCCAGCGCAGCGATGCCGTAATGCTGAAACTAAAAGGTAAGCTGAGCAATCGGTATTGTTAATCTCTAAGCCAAGGCAAATTGGCCTCTTTCACAGAGCTGAGCAAGAATCTGGCACCCAGCACCAGTCAGAAGCCAGTGATGGAAATTCACGTGGAACGTGGCAATGATGTACACCTGCCGTGCAATATACAGGGCAATCCCTTTCCCATATTCACGTGAGTAACAAAGGGGGCAGCCATTTGTAGGCACAAAAGCCCAACAGGCAGTTTATAGGCAGCACTTAAGTGCGTTTGAATGTTTTCCCAGGGAGAAGTCAGTGGTCTTATGGCGTATTGGGGAATACAGTTTTAGTGCTAATTAGTTGAGCTCTTAACAAAGGAAACGTTCTGGACCCCCACAACTTATATGTTTGTTGTAGCAAAAGCACACACTTCGATATCCAAACAACTAAAAGTCATAGAGAAAAGTCAGTCAGAAGTGTCAAACCCTCACAGCTAATTAGCCAAATAAAACCCAAACTCTCCTGACTCTGGGTTAACACAATTTGACAGACTGTTTCACTTAGCCAGGCTTATTAAAATTTTATGCTGTTCTAAACACTTGAACACTTGACGACGACACGCACACATATAAGTTTGTGTGTGTGTGTGTACGTACGTACCGCATTCTCTCGCACTCTGGCAAACGGAAAACACGCGACGGCAGAAGACAAACAGGCAAAGCGCTCCGAAGTTTCTGTTGAAAACATAAAAAACGAGAAATGCTTGAAATATTTTACAGCGAACCAGGCGCGAGATTTAGATTCCTTACGGCACTGTGGCATATTATGATTACAATAAATGCGAGAAAAATGCGATAATTTTTGTGTTTTTAGCATAAGTTTATGTACGCGCCATGCCTGTCGTGTTACGTGGCAGGAATACCTCATAAGGATGTGGCGAGAGTTAAGCGTCGCTTATTGATTTCATTGCGCTGCGCGTGGGTTAAATGGGTTTTAGATTAAGTTTACGCGAACGGTTTGAAAAGATAGTCTGAATACCACCACTTATTTGGTCGTGTAATTATGATAGGCACTGTGGTGTAGAGGAATATGTACAAAGCTGAATTTAAGGCAATTATATTATCACATAATCACAAGAAATCCTAGAAGGCTTGCAGGCAGTATTTGCTAAGCTCTGTGGTCTGAGTACATAACACCGGCCGGTTCTGTTCTGGTTTTTTTTGGATCCCTAGTCTATGAATCCTCTAAGTTACTCACCTCCCGAACCTAAGCTCGATCTTTTGATTGGAGAAAGGTTCGGTTCAAAGAATTCTTTAAGCAAATTTTAGTGATGAATCGGACTGAATTGATGACTTCGATCAGCCATAAATCATTTTTTCAAATTGCATGACGAACCTCGATATAAAAGGTGAGGCTATCTTTACAATTTTAAATCCAGTCACTTTTGGAAGCAGTGGTAGAGGACAATAGTTAACTATGAATTAAGAATAGAACCAGTACCTTAGATTCAATAAGAAAAGGAACCAAACTTCTCGCAGAATTTTAGAGGTTTGCAGCCTTGATTACTATAATTTCAAAGTATTATATGATATCGTGGGTTCGAACTGGTGATAAAGTCTAAGTTTCATTAAGCAGAAAGTTTTGGTGTTGAGTCTTGCTTCAAAACTTACTAAATCACGTTTCTAAAACTAACTAAAATGGCTTGACACAGCCCCAGAGTGCCAAAACCGAGCTCCTCTCAATCTCTAGGCTTGTGCGCTTCAAATGTTCGCACAAGAGAAAGGGACCAACAGTTTAACGCCGAATCCGAACGGCAGTTTGAGAAGCTTTTGCTTGGCTAATTACTACAAAGCTGGCGCCAACAGCAGAGAGTGGTGACCGGGTGTGTAAGTTTATTCAAAGAAAAAACTTTTTCATTGGATGTTCCGAGTTCCGACATTGAACCCACGCCTCTTGCACAGCGGTCGGGCACACTAGCCGCTGAGCCACACCCGGGCCTGATCACGTTTCAGAGGATCAAATTAAGATTTGCTTTTCGTGATTTTCCTTAAAGAAGACGTATTTAATTAGCCAAGCTATAGGTAAACCACATTCACTATTATTCGTATTTAAATGTACATTTACCTTAAATTGACTGAATTTGATCATTTTTGGTGCTGAGCTCATTATTAAGAAAACGAACTTTTCTCTTCAAATCATTCTTTACCGCTTCTTGGAGAACAGGCCTCAAAGCCCACAAATGCAACTAGATTAGTTCATCATATTCAACTTCTCAATTCTAATTAAAAATAAACAACTAAAATATCATAAGAACATTTTTATTAAGGACCGAACAAACTATAGAACCTAACGAGATTTGTCAACTACCTAACTTCTTAGAAACTTGACGGAACAGAAAAAGAACACAAAGTTAGTAACGCTGCCACTACATTGGGGTTGTCTCTGCCTAAAGGCACCGACGGACTGACGACGTAAGTAATTCAGCATACGCCACCACATATTGCGTCAACATGGAACGTATACCTAGTGTGGCCAGACCTAACAAAAAAATTACGCCGCTGCTGGTGGAGGTTCACACTGCTCAGTCAGGTGTGTTTTGTTTTGATGACAAGTGACTTACGCTTATGCTTCTGCCATGATAGCAATACCTCTCCCGCAAAGCTTTAAGCCAGTTCGGCAATCAGAAACTGTCACATATTGGTAGAAATTTGAATCAATTTATCCAAAGTATTTTCATATGTTACAAATCTTCTTTTTGAACAAGCTTGGCCACTTCACTCCATGCCTTGAGTCCGAATGTTTGGGGTGGGATAAATCCCAAGTGGCATCCCGGTCTCACCGCCCAAATCAGCGTAACCTTGTCTTCATGCGGAAACATTTCCAATCGACTCTTTCGCCATGATTTTTCTGCCATTGTTTTATTTTAGTTAAGTCCAGCTGATCGATGGCATAAATATAGAGTAACAGCGCGTAACATCTGGTGGCAACAATATTGCACCAGCAGAGCAACGCAAAATAAGGCCTACAGCCTATTAACATTGAGTCTGTTTAGCGCTGTTAAGCGCAAAAGTTCTCCAACGGGGGTAAACGTAAAGTGCAAGAAAATTGTTACGCCTGCTTCTTCTTCTCTCAATTTTTGTATGAAACTTCTCGTTACGTCGTCAGTCCTTCTGGGCCTTAAGCAAAAAAAAAAATCTTGCCAATCTTTTTTAATATGATGACCGAATATACCGCCTCTTTTTTAATCGGTTCTTTTCGATAGTTCCGGTTTGATTCCCTGCTTCCGAATATATCGGCGGTGTCTTTTAACCAAATTCCAAACCAAAACCAATTCTCGGTGTCCTAGAAATCTCTTTCGGTTGGTTTCAAACCTCTCTTATCTTGTTAGGAGATTTTGACAAGCCCACCAATACACAAACCAACCAACAGCGACTTCACGAGCCTTCGTAGCTTAGCATTGTTTTTGTAGTAGGACCATAATCTTATACACACACCTTTTCATAAGACTTTCGAAGAAAACGTAATTTTTATGTCGATTTCTGCCTTGTAATTTTCAAACAGTTATAGCACTGCTGGCATGAGGTGGAAGCTAAAGTCAATTAAAGAAAACCACAAGTGACCTCGAGCCAGCAAGAACTTGCTGGCGTACAAGTCAGTAAGACAAGCCTTCCCACTAGCCTCCAAGATTTCGTTTTGGTTGAGTGCCAAAATGCTAACTTAACCTTGATAAGTGGTTATGTCTGCTTTCTTAACTGTGGGTTCGTCGCTATCTGTCGCGAGCGGCTGATAGTTGTGTGGGCTCCGCGTGTCTTCAGTGTTCGGGGTCCTGAGCTCTAGTCCCAGACAAGGTGAAGTACAAAATTTTAATGTTAATAATTTAAATCTTCCAAAAATCAAGCCAAAGCTTAAAAAAGGTGAGGGGGTTTGGGTGGTGTGTGTGCGACACGGCTCCCTATACACCCTTCACACGGTTTGGTGTTCTGTTTTAAGACCGATTTCGAACCAAACGTAGCCGGTAACAAAAGCGCTCTCAAGGCGTTATCAGGGTATCTAGCTACATAGTTTCCCTCAAGCTGCAAGGGTATTTGGGCTTCCGTCAGTCGCACTGCCTGTACATTGGTCTCAAACATTCACCACTCTTTGATTTACAGCTGGTATCGCGTTTCTGACTCGGCTGCTCTGTATCCCATACCCTCATCACAGCGCGTGATACTTTCACGAACATTGTTGCTCATCAAAAATGCTGACGAACGCGATGCGGGCAAGTGGGTAAGTAACCTCAAACCGACTGTCAGGCTAACAGTCTGACTCTGACATTTGGCATATGGCATAGAACTCGGTTTTTTCCTTTCTTTTTTTTGTGTTTTTGTGCCCATGTATTTATTACGTGATATACTATGACACTGCTGATTGATTTCGCCTGTTTTCTATGGCATAGCAAAAGCCGCCGCCTTCCATCGCCCCCGCCCCTCTACATATCTATCAATCCGTCTATGTGTTTTGCAGATTTGCCAGGCATCGAATCAGTTTGGCGAGCAGCGCATCGAAATCCGCCTCAGCGTCAACTCGTATGTATCGGTGCATATATTGCCGCAAGTTCAAATTGTCAATTCGGGCGGAACGGCAATTTTCAATTGTACCACAACGGGTTCAGCGATCGATGCCATCGACTGGCTGCACAATGGCAAACCGCTGCAAGCGAATAATGCACTCACCACCGGCAGGGATAAGTAAGTAGCGGCGGGACGAGCAGCAGGACTAGGGCAACCGGCAACATTGTATGGCCGATTTCGATTTTTATCAGTTTTGCCGATTTTTGGTGTGCAGCAATTGCAGCGCGCATTGTTGCCCGTTGTTAGGGCACTTTTTTACGGCCAAAATGGTTCCATTGTTGTTGTTATTATTGATGAACGTCGCCGGCAACGCGAGCGACTGCACAATTTGTACATGCCAGTTCATTTGTTCAGTTCGGTTATTTATATTTTTTTTCCATATTTTCCATGAGTTTATTATTTTACCAACTTTTCGCTGTGCTCGTTTGGCTGATTGTTTAAAAGCTTTTCGCTGTTTTGCATAGTTCACGAAGGGCTTACTGACTGATGCGCCGTAGGTCAATGCTCAGAAGGAGATTGCATGTGCTTCATAATGAATGAGAACATTGATTAAGGCCTCCGACAAATGGTTAAACAAGAAAAGCCTCAACGAATTTCAGATTAGCAGCCACCTCAAATCGGCCAGGGCTAAAGCTGCTGACCAAATCTTTGGCCAGCTTTTATTTGCCCAGGCCTCTCCGCATCTTTACTATGTGCATATATTGCCGCTTGAACGGGTTGGACACATCTTGATAATTTAATGCAAATTACATGAAATCAGCATAATACGCTGTCCGGTCTAAGGGAAAAGCAAACGGAAATTCGCACGCACGGAAACTGGCCCTGACCAAAAAGCACTTGCCCAAACAAATATCACATATTTGTGTATGTGTTCGCCACGCCAGCTCCCTCGTCTTATGTATATTTCAGTGTTTGTATTTGTGTGATGACCAGCTGCTGGCCAAGAAGAAAATTGTAGGGAAGAGCGAGATAGAGGAGGGTGGAGCACGAGAGCCAGCAAATCAGCATTACAAATCAAGCAGAAATTTTTATGCTTATGCTAATAAAATAAATAACAAATTTCGCTTGAATGAACAAAAGGCCAGCAGTACACACACACACACACACTCAGACACACTCCCACACACTTACTTGGAGCTTACAAAATGGTGTGAGTTTATCGCATATTGCGAGTCCTTGCCCGAATTTTGTGCAACGTTGTCAGTTTTTTTTCCTGGTGGCAGGCAAAAGTTTGCTTGAAAAATTTTTAACACTTTTTTCTGTCTCTTTTTTATCCTTTTTTGTTATCTTTGTGTCCTTGTGTAGCATACACTTTCTGTCGAAGAGCTCACTGATGGTACAGAATGTGGGACGACGCGACCGCGGTGTCTATCAATGTCTTGTCGAGAATCAACGCGCCAGTGCACAGGCCATGTCCGAGCTGAAGCTGGGTGGTAAGTTGAAGCGTACGGGGGCTGCTTTCTACGTATGGGGAATAGTGAGACCAGCTGCGACTTCACATTTTCATTGGAAAGTTTGACATATTTGAGAGCACTTTTCGTATAACGTTATATAATGTTTGCTCGTTTCGCGTTACAGCATATGGAAAAGTCCAACTGTTCAACCAATACAAAGTTTTAGCACGATTAGTTAATAAACTATGAGCAATTCCTTGATAAACCATGCTTGGTCACTGTGTATCGCTGATAAAACGAGGTTAATCTTCGGAACATCTAATAGCTTAAGACACATTCAGGGCAGTCGATTTTGAATTGGGAAAATACAAATCGCGTTGACATAGCTTGATTTCTGCACACACAACATCAAGTTAAACAGTTTTAATCTCAATTCCACTACTTTTTGAAAAGTAAATCGAAAAAGCAATTCCGCTTTGGTTTCGATTTGCTGTTGTCATTTCCGTTTGGCAATCCACGGGCCAACCGAAACCGGCATTAGTTACATAGAAAATGGAGAAGTCGAAAATTTTAGAGGCCTAATTTTATGCTTTACTGTTCGGTTTTTCGACACTTTAAACAAAAATGTTCTTCTTAAATCAATTATAGACTTAAATGTAAATCGAACTACACTAAATCTTACTAGTATTATAAATTTTAAAGTTTGCATGTTTGTAGTTTGTGTGTTTATTCCCCGATCACGCAGAAGTGACTGAACAGATTGGGATACATTTTGGCACATTAGCAAAATTTTTAATTTTTCATATAAGCGTAGTAGGCCTAGATAGAACGAAATCCCTCTAACTGTAAGCAGTTACAATAAAATCAACTTCAAACATTCTATAATTGAACCTCTAACGAACCTTAACAAGTAAGGGAGCTGCAGTCGAGTGCCCCGACTACAAAATACCCTGTTCCCTTGATTTCGTGTGTTTTCCATTATATACACACACACTCACACATACACACACTCCAACATACACACAAACGCATGGCATGCGGCCGCGCGCCATAACAGACAATGCAAGACCCCCCTCTCTCCCACAAGCAAAATTGATTCGTATATAACTTCGGTGTTTATTGTCCGATCTTAGTGATAGATATTGGGCCTTACTTAATATATGTAAAGTTTGGAAGGTCTATCTTAAAAATTGTGGCTCTGACAGTTTTTTGCGCTTAAAGGGGGGAGGGGGAGGAATTTTCCTAATCTGAAACAAACTCGTTTTGAATCGGGTATACACCTATCTACATGCAAAAATTTGTGGCTCTAGCTCTTATAGTCTCTGAGATCGACGCGTTCATACGGACAGACGGACAGATACTGATCAAGAATATATATACTTTATAGGGTCGCAAATGCTTCCTTCTACCTGTTACATACTTTTGCACAACTTCATGATCCCCCTTTTCCCATTTTCAATGGTCGGAGATGCTTCCTTCAAAGCGTTACAAACATCCGGACAATTTTATAATACCCTCTGCAAGGGTATAATAACTGCTGCAATGTCCCGACATATTCTAGCAATTAAAGAAAAATTTTCTGTTTTAAATGACTTAAAAGCAAACAACAATCAAAAAATGTTTGCTGAAAAGTAAAGTAAGCGACTCCAGCATTTCGCGCATTAAAAACAATGCAAGTGAGCTCCGTGCTATCACCAATCCTGACAATAAAAGGGATAGAAAAAGCGCACATGTTCACTTGGAAGCAGCAAAACTGAATTTTTAGTGGACCAGTCTTGCTCGCTAAGCCATATGAGTTAGTGAGACTATGCACCAGATCGGAGCTGACTTCAGCGTTGGTGCAAGCAAAATTCTACTAGCATCGCAAAGATTCACGGTGAAGCCAGTGAATATTGCCGCGTACTCTGGACAAACTAACTCCAGAATGCATATTTAATGCTGATGGATTGTATTACATGGTACTGTACTACAAGGTACTGCCAAACGAATGCTACAAAGACAAGGATGAAAATCCATAAGGATTCAAAACACAAAAGCAACGCCTCACATTGCTTTTCCTGTGTAATGAAACTGGTACATTCAAACGATCTTATTTTATTGGAAAGTCAGGCACGCCCCGGACTTTTAAAAGAAGAGAGGTGCCAGATGCAGAAACGGAATTCTCGAACGGAACAATTCAGTTTTTGCGGCCAAATACTACTGCAATTATTCAGCCACTTGATCAAGGTATTATCCACACCTTTAAAATGGAATACCGTACAGTGGTAGACTGGTTGAAAGATGACAATTGTAAAATAAGCTTCTACGCTTCGTTTTGAGGAAAACTGACAAACTTTTTCGTTTTCGGGTTGTGAGAATATGCATTAATTCCACTTTCGAAAAGAAAAGAGGAATTGAATGAGTCTTCTTCGTCCCAAAAGAGCATGAAAAATTGTCAAAAGAGTCAAACAATGAATATTTTATCTATAACCTGGTCACACTTAAATCTGTTTGTACCCAAAGTATAAAAAGCAGCCCACGTACATACATAGTTTATGAGACACTGCTTTGGCATTTATCATTGTCTCCCTCTATCTCTCCTTGTCTCCTTGTCCTGCAGACACCGTGCCCGAATTGATTTACACCTTCATTGAGCAGAACGTGCGTCCCGGACCATTAATATCGCTTAAGTGCTCCGCCAGTGGCTCACCACCGCCTCAAGTGAGTATTGGTCATGGAGTGGGTGCTTTCAAATGTTTTATTGGCATTATTATACGTTATTATGACATACACACTTGGATCCTTATCAATTATAGTTTGCTTGGCTGCTGGACTCGCAACCCATTATGGACGTCTCGCTGCATCATCGGTTTGCAATTGGCCAATTTGTCGACATCTCTGGCGATGTGATAAGCCATTTAAATATCTCGCATGTGCGTCCAGACGACGGTGGCCTGTACAAGTGCGTGGCCAGCAATTCGATGGGCAGTGTTCAGCATTCGGCCAGATTGAATGTATACGGTAAGTTGATAAATTGCCTGCAAAATCAATTACCCCACCGCCAGTCACCAGCCACCCCACCAGCCACGAGTGACCCTAATTGTGTCACATGTATGTACGATAAATGTCTGAATGCGGCTGCCATTCAAATGGGCACTTTTGTGCGCCAAACAATGCAAATCACAAAAGATGCTGACGACGAAGATTCATGAATTTCGTTACTGGCCCCAGCAGTGGGAGTAGCTGCGGAAGCGGCATTGATTGGAATCGCTGCCAAGGCAACGGCAAAAAATGCCGAGGAGCAGCGGCATGGAGAAAATAACTCCGCCATTCGCAACGCATCAAAAAAAATCTCTTGAGGCAATGGTATCATTCCAATCATGCCGCACCATATACCAGTCGATCCATTGATTCCAAGGCTCAGGCTTACTGGCTGGGGATGGTGGGAGTGCGCGAAGAGGCTCACACCGGATAATAACTGCAACAGTCGAGTACAAACTGTAGATATTGAAATGTAAACATGCGAGGTGGTCTGGGGGTCGAGCTTTTCAGCATGTCAAGCCGTTTTGGCAGGCGTAATCTTAATGTGTTAATAATGCATAAGCGACTCCCACTTATGCTACATTTATAAATCATATCAGAATGTGCCACATGATTGATGATAAAATATGCCTGATTCTTGACTCCTTGTCCCTTTCTGAAGGTGCGTGCATGAACTCGATATTTAAATTGATGTGCGTATTGATGATAAATGATGATATTTTGCTTTTCTGCCAAACTGGCTTGAAAATCAAATTGGGCTTGGCCACTGACCAGTTGGCCGTAGAATATGCAAGCATTTGTATGAGAAAGTGATGGTTAGGGAATAATCAGAATAATCTTCATTCCGTTTTCATTTAGTTTACCGACTCCAAAAATCCCTGTTCCCTTGATTTCGTGTGTTTTCATTCATGTTCTACGAATGTGTACAGTGTGCACTAGGGCTGACGCCGATTAGGTCCAATGAGAAAACTTTACAACTCGCATCATAAATGATGGTTTTTAGGGTGTACACATTAAATTAAAAGTTCAAAAATTTTAGTTTGAGTTTTCGCCTCTGCATGGGTTTCAAATTTTCCTCAAATGTTACTTATACGACACGTTTGCCTCCTCGAACTTCCGTCAACGCATTCTCCGTATCATTTTAAAAGTTGTCAAATTTAAAATTATTCGATCAACAAATAAATATGGAGCAGGAATCAAATGATTTTTTTTAGGCCCAATTTGTCAACGATGAAGTGCGATTTATCTACGCTGTTATTTGGTACAAGATTTTTAAGCCTGACCATATTTGAAAGCGCTACTGACGTGGCTCGCTGGTTGGAGTCCACATGGTCCACTAGCGGGGTTCGATGCACGTAGTCAATGATGTGACTGAGCGGACCGTAAAATTGGTGGAAGACTATAGTGGCAAGCTTATAACGACGACTGTTGAAAACCACAAGAAAATGTATATCTAACCCTATGACTAACTAAATATGTCCAGAAGCTACAAAGCTGGCAAAAATTGAAAATAAACATGATCTGCCTGCAAGTATAAGAAACATATGTCCCTTACATGTCAATCCTCTCTCTCTTACCATCTCTGAGATCTGTATGTTCGTACGGAGAGGCAGACGGACGAACAGACAGACGGATGGCTAAGTCTGTTGGTGCTGATTAAGAATCTATATACTTTATAGGATTGGACAAACTTAATATACTCTGTGCACCTTAGGTACAGATAATATGAATCAGGGATGCAAGCCACTTGAAAATAAGTACCGGCTCGGTTCAGTGGCTTACACAGTTTCTGAACCGCGGGTTAGGTTCAATACATGGTATTTGGAACAAACCGAACCGCGGTTTCGGTTCGGTTCAGTGGTTCATAAAGGCCCAATTCGAAATATGATTCGTCAATAAGCTTCTAGAGGAATGCCCTTCGAAAACAGAGAATCTCGCTTAGAAAAGAATATGTACCATGCATCTTTCATAGCCTGTTTATCGTTTATATGAGAAAAAACTGTCCTGGCTGAGATTGAATTATGGTAAAGAAGAACTACAGAAAATTAAAATTATTGTCCACTAGAGGACGACAATTTGATGACAGGTATATTAAGAGATCGGCGGGCAATTGCAATAGAATTACAGGATTACATTTTGTAAAAATTGTGTCAATTCATCCTTAAAGGTTGTATCGATCCTGCATCGCTAACGATCCATTCGGTCTATCAGTGATCAGCCTTGTAGAGGGTCGTACGGAATGTCGTAACAAAATTATCTTAGGGAAACGATTAATATTCTCAAACTAAGTACCTATCATTGCAAAGAGGAAAACGATTCACGTCTTAAGTCTTAAGAACAGAACCGTTTTTCTCATGTGGTTTTCGGTTCGGTTCAGCTTTTCTGAAAGGAAGCCATTTCGGTTTGCGGTTCGGCTCAGTTCAGTACCGGTTTGCATCCCTGATATAAATAGACCAAAATGCGTTTTTAGGCTTACCGTCGAAGCCTTAGTTCTCGGACTATGGGCATTTCTGTACAAGCAATTGCAGTTGTGAACAAACGCAACTCTTGACCTCGAGCCAGCTCAACTCGTTACTAATTAAACATTAGAAAGGTCGCCATATTAAGTACTTAAAAAAAAACTAAAATATGTTTATTTCACTGAATTTTTAATGCATCATAAAATAAATATACGGTATATCTATTTGGATTGATTTTTTATTGATAATTTAAAACTTCCAAGACTTCAAGTCGCGCTTGAGCTCCTCTGTCCTCTCCTTTGATGCTGCTACTACAGCTTCCTGGAAAAGTGTAAGCTGTGGGTAGTTTTTCTGCGCTTACTTCTGGCTGCGACGATTTCGGTTCCTCATCCAACGAAAGTTGCTCGCTAGATTCCAAGCAGGAAAGCTAAGGGCGCGACCCAGATGGCTGCTTTCCAAAGGTTATATTGTTTTCACTCTTTTTTGCTCTTCTTTCAATACAACTTTAAATATTCTTCAAATCAACAAACAAATAAAATTAATTCTCTGGCACTTTGGTTATTCTGATGACAATAATGGCTTTGGGAGAATGTTTAAGAAATGAAAGGCACTTGAGTGAAAAAACAATCAAGTACAATTTCCAGCACCGAATGGATTGCATCTCAAAAATATGTGAGAACATTTGTGGCTTTTATGTGGCCTACTGTTTGGGGCCAGCTCATAAAACTCGTACAATTAATTTTTGTGAGAAATGACCAATTGCCACAGTTATTTGGTTTAATTGAAATTTGTTGAAATTTTGATTAAAGTCGGTTCTGGGTTCAATTATTGCAGCCACCGTAAAATCTCTCTTCCATAATGATGTCGAATTTCTGACAATTATGATCGGCCGCAGCCAACAGAGCAGCCGCAAAACCAATTAGGAACGCCCAAGGCCCACTCACAAACACTCGCACTGAAGCCGCAGGCGATGGTCCGCCTGTTTAATTATGAATATTGCAATTTATGCAACGCTCTGGTGCATGCAACGAGCTACATTAGTAGACCTAAAAATGGCAGCACAATGTGGCTACAACTGCCATTTATGCATTAACGTCGAATTTAATTGAAGTCGTTCAGCATTCGGGCAGCGTGCTCCTGCTAATTGCATTTTGCAGCTAATTTAATCAAATTCATGTATGTTTGTTCCCTTGCAGGACCGCCGTATGTGCGGGCCATTGGACCCATCAAGGCTGTGGCTGGCGACGACATAATTGTGCATTGTCCATTTGCCGGCTATCCCATCGAACAAATTAGATGGGAGAAGGCGCATCAGGAGCTGACAACAAGTAAGACAAATTGCCCGAGAGGGTTGGTAGAGAGCAAGACGCCTTACGCTTTTATTACCGCCAGGCACACACTACGACCTGGCCCCGGTTATCGAGGGCGGTCATCTTGTCATCAAGAATGTGGAGCCAAACCGGGACCAGGGCATCTACACGTGCATTGTGCGCAGTCGGGCGGGCGAGGAGGCGCGTCGCGACATGCAATTGAATGTGAACAGTAAGTCCTGCCCCCCTTTACAGCTGGTTATTAACGTCCGCCTCATCAGGTCCGCCCGTCATTGAGGCCTTCAAGTTTCCCAAGAACCTGCAAGAGGGCGGACGCGCCCAAATCACCTGCGCGGTCTCCTCGGGCGACATGCCCATCTACTTCAGCTGGAAGAAGGATGCCAGCTCCATTCCCAGCAGCTTGCAGGTGAGACAGAGTGTTCGCGCTTCACTTCAAACTGTCGAGCTGAGAAAGTTTCTGGCGCTGCTCTTGTGTTTCTTTCAATTTACAAGATTACGGAAAAGAAGGAGGAGTTCTACTCGCTGCTGGTGTTCAAGGATATCAGTGCGAGGCACAGTGGGAAGTACACCTGCTACGCGAGCAATGCGGCCGCCAAGGTAAACTACACGGCGGAGCTGCAAGTAAGAGGTGAGTGCGGTGGAGTGGGCCGGTCCGTCCATTGGAGCGTCGCGCGGCTGGTGCTTCTCGGAAATAAATCACACAGGATTTGTGCGCCAGTTGCGCGAGCAGTTTGACCTTTTTCGAGACAGACACACACACAGAAAGTTGTTAATTTCGTTGTTGTTTACTTTTGTTCGTTCGTTTCGTTACGCTTTTGCCCGGTCACGTTTCAGTGGCGCCTCGCTGGAGCTTCGAGCCCATGGATACGGCCATTATGCTGGGCAACACAATATCGATAAACTGCGAGGCGGAAGGATATCCGATTCCAGCCATTACCTGGTTCAAAGGGCAGGGTAAGTTTGCCAATCGCAGTCTCTGGACCCAGTCCAGCGGCGGGGGATGCGGAGTCCATTAAAATTTGATAGCTTAGCTGCCGCCAGTTGGCTTATTAATTAGGGCATTCGGATTTCCATGTGCTTTTGCAATTAGTTGAAATAAAATCCTTTCGCCTGCAGGCAAGGCCTCCAAGGACTACAAGCCATTGAGCATGCGGAATCACTCGCTACTGCTGAATCTGGCCACGGACAACGATGAGGGCTATTACATGTGCCAGGCCACCAACGATATAGGAGCCGGTCTCAAGAAGATTATACGCATCAATGTGAATGGTAATTCTCTTTTGGGTAGCCAACTCGGCTGGTTAGTTAAATGTCCCTTTGCAGAGCCCGCCCGCTTCGAGCAGTCTGCGAGGAACATCAGCTCTCGCCGCAATGATCCCGTCACTTTGGATTGCCAGGCCAAGGGCGATGAGCCCATCACTATCAGCTGGACCCACAACAACGGTCGCATTGATCTGAACAACTTTCGCTTTAGCATTGCCGAAATGAAGACCGAGAAGGGTGTCGACTCCCAGCTGACCATAGCCCACTCGGATCGCCATGACTCGGGCCTGTATCGATGCATTGCCGAGAATCCGTTTGGGCGCTCGGAGCTAATAGTTTTCCTGGCCGTGCAAGAGCGTCCAGACACACCCTCCCTTCTGGAGGTTTTCGAGGTGGGTTCGCGCACCGTCAAGTTGAGCTGGCGCCGACCCTTTGATGGCAACTCGCCAGTGCTTAGCTACCTGGTGCAGTACCAGGCTTTAAAGTATCTGCAGTCGCATGCTGCTCTGGGCGCTGCTGGTGGCGACTGGAGCGGCTTGAATGTTATCAATGTGAGCCTGCCCTCAACGAGCATTAGTCGCAGCTACGACAGTGACCTGCGCGAGAGTGCCATAGTGGCGGGTCTGACGCCAGCCACTACCTTCCTTATTCGCATGCAGGCCATCAATGAGATAGAGCGCAGCTCCTACACCGAGGCCTTAGTGCTTAAGACACAGGAGGAGGCGCCCACCGAGGCTCCGGCCAATGTGCAGGTGCAGACGGGCGGTGAAAGCGAGCTGATTGTCACCTGGCAAATTCCGCCGCGCGAGTCCTGGAATGGCGAGCTAATTGGCTACACCGTCAACTGCACCGAGGAGAAGCAGAATATCAACTACATTAGCGTGGTCAACTCCAGCTCCCTGAAGTCGGTCATTGTCAGCGGTTGGGCCACCACCAAGGCCACCCTGCGGAGTCTGCGAAAGTACACGCGGTATGCGGTCACTGTGCGAGCGCTTAACAGCTTTGGCTCTGGGCCCTGGAGTGCCGCCATCTTTGGCACCACCGCCGAGGGAGGTGAGTGTAATCAGAGGAACCTGTAACCCTAACTCTTTTGGCAACCCCACAGTCCCAGAGGCAGCCCCACAGCATGTCAACTGTACGGCTCTGTCATCGCAGAGCTTGAAGATTTCCTGGCTGGAGCCACCGCTCCAATTCCATGGCGGCATCATACAGGGTTATAAAATTTTATATCGCCCAATTGTGCATCAAAGTGAGTATGCATTTCCTAGCCCCAGTTCCACTGGGCTCCGCTGTGTGTGGGTAAATCGATTGCGATTTTGCGGCTGGCACTTGGCACTTTATGACGCTGATTTTGTTGATATTGCCAGGGCAGGAGCACTGTGCAAACAGCAATAGATATTTATACTAGTACCGGCTGCTGGGAAGGAGGGAGCTAGTTGCCGGCTTTATTGGTTTTGGCGCTGAGTTCAATGGTTCCTTGGTTCGAAGCAAATTGTTGATTTTGGCACTGATTTAACTCTTATCGAATCAATTTGCAGTAAATTTACACAGTTGGTTTAGAATAAATCTGCAAAACAAGAGCTCAAGAAAAGGTTCGACTAACAGATCGAAGATTTAATTAATTAAGGGGCTAAGGCAACAAAGTTAAATTTAATGCATACCAAAATTAAAGACATCATTTGCTTTACTGCCTTTCAAGCTAACGCGAATTTAGTTCACCAAATCGAAATGCTCAAAGGCTTAAGCGGTCTCAGATGGTCATTGAACCCAAGTACTGATCGAAGCCTGGTTCTGGGAAATTTTTATAAAGGTATAGAGATAGGCCCGATTTCTTAATTATAGAAATGGAATTTTCGATGTCAGAAAAACTTTCCCTTCAGATTTTAATCTTCACTTCACCCAAATCAAGCACACGATCGACTTTACTGTATTTGAATTTCCTATAGCGACACTTCACAAGTACGCTCATCTAAAATCTGGTCCAAAATACTTAGGGAAGTCGCGCCCACATAACTTACCGTAACAGCCCACACCGCCGGCCCTATTGTTTGTTTTCCTTTAACTCGACCCGCCCTAGGCGAACTTCAGCTTGATCTGCCTGCAAGTATAAGAAGTTGTTGTCCCATACATGTCGAACCTCTATATTTTACCTTTGCTGAGATCTGTTTCCTCATACGACAGACATAGAACATTCATAGGACATGACTTATTGACCTTTGGATCGGTTCGTTGATTTTATATAAATACAGTATTTAAAAGTTTCATTTTCATTAAACTCGGAAAAATTGTGCTGAAGCAGTTAATACTTTTCGTTTCTTTTCAAAACAAAGGTTTATCTCACCAGACTATTTTTCAGACCTAACGTTATTAGTTTATAGTTAAATGCTATAGTCAACCGATTCTGCCGTTTCCGACCAATGTGCCGCGTATTTATACTAAAAAACTTCGTGCATAGTTTCGTGAATTAAGCTTCAATATAGACGGAGGACGGATATGGCTAAATCTACTCAGCTTGTCATGCTTATCAAGAATATATACTCTTTATGAGGGCGAAAACGATTCCTTCTTTTTGGAGGTTTAGCCGGCTCCATGTCATGTTATATTTGCACATAACATTAATCAGCAACACGGAACACTACAAAAGAAGCAGGTCGACTATACAGTTGTTTCAAGAACCTTCCGGTTATATCTTCAGTAGTATCTCTTTGACCGTCGACTGCAAGTCGATGCAAGCTATAACTGCTTGGAATTTCAAAGCGCAATGAACTGTGGTGGAGATGTCAATTCTTTTGTACCAAACTCTTCATTTTCTTCACCAGTCGAGCTAGAAAAATATCAAAGGTGTCCTAGAAATCTTTTCCAACCAAATTCCAACCCTAAACCAATTCTCGGTGTCCTTTAAATCTCTTTTGGTTGGTTTCAAACCTCTCGTATTTTGTTAGAAGATTTCGGCAAACCAACCAAAGCCAATGCACAACCCAACCAAACCGACTTCACGAACCTACGCGATTTAGCACTGTTTTTGTAGTTGGACTATAATCTTATACACAAACATTTTAACTAGTGTTTCGAGGAGATATTATTGTATATCCCCTTCGACAATTTCGACAATCTTAAATGAAAAAGGCCGATCAAGTTGCAATATGTGGGTGTCAGTGATGACACCTTGATCGTTACAAAAATATTGCGAGCAGACAGTCATTAGAGATGGTCGTTACTCGTGACTTAACAAAATAAATAGTTACTTCAAGTTTACAATATCAATGTGATTTTACGTTATAGGATTAATGACATGCAATATGATATTTAAGTATGAAATTAATTATGGAAAATTAGATAGCGCTTTACTGCGAACAACTAGACTTTCAAAAAAGACAATGAAACCTCTCGAAGTTCTGGGACTCCGACGTATTTTTCGAGAGATTTGCAAACCAACCGATTTCCAGAACATGCAGAGCACGTTAATAACAATTGAACATTTTTGCCTTTGCGGTCTGCTCAATAACAAAACCGAAAAAAACCATGCACGCTTGCTCTCGCTCTGAGCAGAACACTTCGTTTCTCCTTGTTTTTGTTTTCAGTTGACTGTTCTCAGTTGAGCTCTTCTTGTTTTGCTCTTTCAATAACAATTTATATACAGCGATCCGACTGAGCGCTCGCACATTAAGAGTCAGTAGATGAGCAAAAAGCCGAACGACTCACCTCAAAGGGTCTTATTTTTCTTTTATATGTTTTGTGTGTGTGTGTCTTGTGTGAGTCGACTTGAAATCGCAAGCCCAAACAGACACCTCACTCACACATCCACACACACAAACGCAAATGACTTATATCTTCTTCGCTAGCGACGATTTGCTCAGTGAATGAGCAGAGCAAAATGTAAACAAATCCATTGGCTGCTCGTTGAGCACTGAGCGATTCGTTCGGCTCGTGAACGGTTCATCTCTGACTTTTTGCTCAAATGGTCCGTAAATAACTGTTATTTTTGGACAACGAAAAACGGTCAATTGTTATTTGCCAGCTCTGAGAACATGTTAATAAGTTATTTACCTAAGCCGGTACTGATTCTGAGTGCCCATCACTTCGACGATTTTCATTCAATTGTGATAAGCCTAGCTAGCACTCCGGTGCTTTACAAATTATTAGAATACTAGCTGAATACCCGGCGTCGCTCGGGTCATAAAAATGTTGTTGATCTTGTTGCGAGTTTTGGCGCAATTTAGTTGACTTTGCCTTGGTGAGGTTGGCCGAGCGGAAAGGTTATCTCGCAGGTCTCCAGGCATGCCAAGTAAATAAGAAGGCAATCTTCCAATTGGTTAGTTGAGATCCGTCAGAATTTATTCGCACGTGGCCAATTAGTACATGTGTCGTGCTCGAGAGAAAATTCTAGAGAGGGGCACTTAAAGTAAAAGGGAAGAAGCGGATCGCCAGCGTTGAGTCTTGTTACATGGCCCTTAGTACCGCAGTCGGAGCCTAGATTCGCTACAATATGTTTGATTCACAAAGTTCTAAAAGATTTTTGATATCGTTATCGGTGAGTTTATAACTAAATTTGAGCCGGCAATGAATCGCTTTATTCTTTTAAACTGGTGCAAACATATTTGGAATCATTCTTGAATCAGAAAAATGAACAAATCAGTATTTCCAAACTACTCACCGTACTTCAAGTTCATCAGTGATAACGCTTTTAGCCACATTTGAACGGGTTACGCCGATTGGGAACTGGTCTTGCACCAGTAAAATGAATAACTTCACTTTATTAATCCAATCATCACATTTTAAGTGCATAGCTTAAATAGTTTTTATACTATGGTAGAGTTGTAAAAAACAGAGTATCGAACCGAAAAGATAAAATATCTAACTCGATGTTACATTGCACAAATTTTTGTATTATACCTCCCAAAAGATTTTCTCCCATTTCACTATGGAATATTTTTTCTGAAAATATGTTGCATTTGACCCCAATTTCCGCATTCCATTGGATCGGATCTCACTGCACCTTTATAGAACCACCTCCAGTTTAGATCACTATTTCGTAAAACTGTTTGTTGTCCACTTTGCTTTGTTTGGCCTATTTTTGGCCTAAAAGAAGAAGCTTCACCGCTTTTTAATCGCAACCCAACTTTGTTTAGTCTTTAAATCGGAAGCTGAAGTCTTTTTTGCTTTTGTTGGGGGATATGATTAAGTAAAGTTTTTTGAGAAATCTTGTTCATTGCTGGACGCATTTGTTCTTAAAGCAGATTTTCAATCAGTTCGCCGGACAATCTAAATCTTTAATGCCCACTTTTCTTCTCACAGTCGACTTGCCCGCCAAATTGGAGATCAAACGCACCTCGAATCTGGAAACCTATCTGCATACACTGCACAAGGCTAGCAACTATTCCGTGCGTGTTCTCGCGTACACGGCCAGCGGCGATGGCCTGGCCAGTCAGCCATTATATTGCCAAACGGACGACGATGTGCCCGATGCTCCGGCGGCTATAAAAGCCGCTGCCCTAACGGCTGATTCGATTTTAATTTCATGGCTGACTCCGAAAAATCGTAACGGCATCATTTCGCATTATACGGTGTACGCGCGGGAGGCGGGACGCAAGGGCCAGGCAAAAAGTGAGTGAGCCGAAGGCAATTGAAACGACAACGAGGAGTTCTATAGATTCGATTTTGTTGTTTTCCCTTGGCCGACAGCCCACATGGTGCGTGTAGACGAGAATGGATATCCAGTGACATTCGAGGCACGCAGCCTGGCCGAGAACCAAATGTACGAGTTCTGGGTATCAGCCTCCACATCGGTGGGCGAGGGCGAGCCCACTTCGGTGGTGGCCCAGGCCACCAATACACGAGGTAACTGAGCACCGTACAATTTATGCGTTAATTAAAATTTGACATTTATCCCGCCGAACCGCATTGACCGCAACATTTTAATTTCGCCTGGGCCCCACCTTTGGCAATTGTTCTCTATTTCAGCACCTGCACGCATCGCCTCGTTTGGTCAGTTGGTGCGCAAAGCTGTGGGTACCAGCCTGCTGTTGGAGTGTCTGGCCGTGGGAAATCCCACGCCACGGGCTCGCTGGCTGACGCGCGACCGCCCCGTCACTTTTAGTCCCTTTTACGAAGTGACCAATGAGGGCAACTTGAAGATTCATCGTAAGTGGCCCACCACATTTTGCATTTACCATTTACATTTTTGCACCACTTCATTTCCTTGCCGCTGGCAGGCGTCGAAGGCAGCCTGTCCGGAAATTACACGTGCACGGCGAACAATCTGTTTGGCAGTGACGAAATCCAATATCAGGTGATTGCCATGAAGCCGCCCGGCGCACCACAAATCATTGTGCAATACGCATCCGCTGACAGCATACGTGTCAGCTGGGATGCGCCGGACGACGGCGGAGCTCCGCTGCAGGGCTACACCGTCTCCTATCATACCGCCGGCGAGAGCTGGTCGCTGACCGAGCTGCTGCCGGAGAATAACGCTTACACGATTACGGGTCTGAAATGCGGAAATCAGTACATTATAAAAATGTCCGCTAACAACATGGTCGGCACGGGAGTGGCCAGTGAGGAAATTAATGTCTGGACCAAGGGCAAAGGTGAGTGCAAGCCCTCGAACTGTTGTGCTGACCACAAAAGCCACTCGTTGCTTATGCTTCGGCACATTTCCCCAATTCCAATTCCTCATGCAGCCTCGCAGGCACCAAATGGCAACGAACTAATTGCCACCAACGCGACGTGCGTGAATTTGAAGCTGTCATCGTGGCACAACGGCGGCTGTGACATTCATCATTTCTCCATAGAGCATCGACCGTTGGGTAAGTGGAAATTATCAAACGGATATTACTCTGTCCCCTTCATTTCGCGATTCATTAACTTTGTGTAGGGTTACAGAAGGTATCACGGTTTGGCATAAAAATCCATGTCAATAATTGCAAAATTTAAATTTGTTTTTAAATCAATTAAAACTAAATTGGTACCCGATCATTTCAATAAATCAAACTGGTTTCTATACCAGTATGACCATGCCAATAGTGAAGGCATTAACAATACTCGACCGAAAGGAATACACTGGAAATCTTTGATTCTTATACATATCCATCCAAATGATCATCATTGTCTGCATTCGATTCATTTGAATAAATGTAAGGGCACTTGGCTGTCGTTGCGCTCCCGCAAAAGAACTGTATTAAACAATTTTTTCCACTTTAATTAAATACGGTTAATACAATTATTTTTGTTTTTCAATTAACTGACCAATCTACAGCCATTTGTATATATAAATATTTATCAAATGTCTTCCATGCTACGTGCCCTGAACGCGGTGTGTGTGTGTGTGTGTAACGTGGCGTATGATGCATAATTTACTCTTTTTTCCCTGTGACCAATAACAAAATTGTATATTTTCATTTGCTCTTCTTGGTTTCCTTTTTTTCTCCCAGGCGACATACGCTGGACAGTTGTCACATCGGATATTTCGAATGCCGAGGAAAATCGTAAAAATTTAATTTTCTGCGACTTTCTGCCAGCCAAATGGTACCAACTGCGCATTTCGGCCACCAACGATGCGGGCAAAACGACGGAGCATTATCATTTCAGCACAACGAGCATTGATGGCATCACGATACCACCGCCCCCCGTATTCCCCTCGGAGAACGATTTGATGAACAATCTGATAAATGCAACAAATCCCACCAACGGCGATTGGTTGGCAACGTTAATTGTTGTTGTCATAATCACAGTGGCCATCATCACGATGTAAGTAAGGTGGGGTGGGTGTGGTAATGGAAAAGGGAATTGAATTGGAAACGGAAAGAGACGCCTAAGTAGTCGTTGGGTGGCTGGTTGGTTACTGTCGCCACGGTAATTGCCTGTGAGAGTAAATTAAGGATTTATCAGCTGACGCTGGCAACGTTCTGCGTCTGTGTGGAATTGGAGCATCAAATTGCTTCAAATTAGAGTCGTACAACATGAGAATAAAAGTGGGAGCTCTAATGGTAAAAGGTACTAATAAGGTATATATTAAAAAGTAAGCTAGAATGAAAAGTTCATGAAGTTTAAGCGATAACTGGAGTGAAAGTATTCGGTAACGTAGACAACATCAATTAATAATTTTGCAAATTATTCATTTGCCAATTTAGTTTACCTTGTAGTACTTAGATAGTACGCTAGGATAGGTTGTTATTCAAGTTAAGTAGGTTACGTTAAGTTAAGTAAAGTGAAACTAACAGCCATGCTCCCATTTTCACCTTACTTTTACGATTTGGACATGTAAACGGCATGAAACTCACAATCAAATTGTTAAAGCATATATGTATTATATGGTAACTAGACAAAGTCCCACAGTTGCCGTTTTCAAATCGTAAAGATATAAGTGTAAAGATATAAGTGCCACTTCCCATATAAAGCAGCGAGAATTTGTTGTAAATTTAATTGTTCACGTGCTGAAATCGCAAAAGTAAGGTGAAAATGTGAGCATGGCTGTAAGTTATGGTGAGTTAAGGTGAGTTATGTTACGTTACAACATAAGGTTATTTGGTTATACTTCACTACGTTACAAGGTGACGTTAATTAGTTAAACTTCACTACGAAATTGTACGATACATAACGTTATTTCGTTACTTTTTGTGTGACTGCTTTTTATTACGTCATTCGTTACGCTATTTTAGTATTCAATTCCATTCAGCTATTTCGTTATTTTCGTAACCGTACGTCATTTTGATACGTTATTTTGAAATTTTAGTTATGTCACTTTGTTACGTTATTTTGTTATGATGTAACGATATGATTGGTTAGGTAAGGCTCGGTTAGTTAACTTGTTATATGCAATTAAATAGAACTTAGTTTCACTGAAGCTTTGTAAGTTACGGTAAGTTAAGGTACATAAGTTATGTTAAGTTACATAGTAACATTATTAGGTTATGTTAGTACGGCACACTTAACGCTTTTTCGTTATTAAATTTTTAAATCTTACGTCATTTTATTACGTTGCTTTGCTAAGCTTTTACGTTATTTTGTTAGTTACTTAAAATTGTTACTTTTTTCGTTACTTTATATTTGGGGTATTCACGACCCCCAGTTGAGCTGTTGAGTTTTTGAATTGAGAAAATTGTAACTTTTTTTTCAAGTTGCAAACTAGAAGCAGAAAATTGCGACCCCCAGTTGAGATACGGAATGTTTGAATTGAGGAATTTTACATTTTTTTATATCATGTCTGTAGAATTGTTTTGTTATATTCTCCTTTTTATCGACTCGTAAAAAATTAACGATTTCCTTAATTCAACAACTCCACAGCTCAGCTGGGTGTCGTGAATACTCTAATTATTACATTTTTTCTTTAGGATTAGTTAGGTTAAGTTAGGTTAGTATAGGTAATTTAGGTTAGGTTATGTAAGATTAGGTTAGGTAAGGTTTGATAAGGTTGGTTGGGTTACGTAAGAATTGGTTAGGTTCCTATAAATGTAGTCAAGTAGTTACACTACGGTTTTGTTCCGTCATTTCGTTACTTCTTCGTTACGTTATTTCTTTACTTCATTTCATTATGTCATTTAATTACTTTATTTCATCCAGGGGTTAGTCGCGAAATGAGTTTTGGTTACGGTACAGGTTTTGGTACGACCCAAAATGAAGGTTTAGGTTCAATTCCGGCTTTTAATTTATTTCGGTTATCGGTTCCCATACGGATTCCGGTTTTTTTAATTCGTTATACCGGTACGTACTGGTACAATTATAAAATCATTTTACTGGATATTGGAAAAATTGTATTCCGAGATAAATCCAGATTAATTTATCCGTACAGCGAAACGAAATTCATTATAATTAAATAATTGAATAACATTTAACATTTAAAATATAATTCTAATGACTTTTCCAAATTTCGTACAATTTCATGGAGTTAACATGCTTCATCAAGCAATAAGTATTTTTGATAAGGATTTGATTTTGGGTCGAGGCGTTCTTTAATATAAATCAGAGGTGCCCAGCGCCACTACATAGTATGACCTTTTCCTAAAGACAGATGCATGACTTTTCGAATGAAATGATTCGTCGCTAACAAACAAAGCGAACTGGTGTTCATTCAAATTTGTTTTGGCTTTAGCTGTGCCCTAAGCATGGGAGTGATTTGGTTTGGATTGTAATGGCTAAAAGAAAAATATTTCGAGCACCCTCTGATATACTCGTAAATCAGTTAATAAGATTTTTGACCCTATTGAAATTTTTGCTACGACTTGGTGCTTGAAACTGCTTCTTAGAAAGCTATACATTTGTCTTATTCTTACTTGGAGTATGGAAAAGAAGGACGTTTCATGTTTGGCAAAGGTACAAAACCCAATACTGTACCGATGCCTACCTTTCGTTTCCGTTCCGGTTCTATCGGTTTTAATAATTTCGGTAAACGGGTTTTGGTTTTCAAAAATAATTTAGAATCGGTTGCGGTACCCGATTCGGTAAGTAATTTGAAACGGTTTATTTCGGGTTAAGGTTTCGGTTCCAGTATCGGTACTAATTCCTAGTTTCATCACGTCATTTAATTACGTAGTTTAGATACGTTATATATTCAAGTTTTTTATAAGGTTATTCCTTTTAACTTTTTCCATTACGTTATGTCGTTACGTAATTTCGTTACAATATTTTGTTACGTTAAAATTTGGTAGGACGGTATCGACTTCGGATAGACTTGGCCCATATCTAATCAGGACCTTAATCTTCTTACTAAAGTCCGTCTCCGTTTCCTCATTAAAAGTTTTACAAACGCCTTTTTTTTCAAAACAAAACTTAAGACTCCCATCCCATACCGAGAACTTCAAAACCTTCCTCATCCCGTCCGTAGATGCAGTCCATTTGAAGACGAGCGCCTATCCATCATCTTGTATAGGGGAACATGGGGTAAGCCACCCGGATATTGGCACCAAAAAAAAAAAAAAAAAAATAAATTACAGCTTTTTGTTTATGTCAAGTTTATCTTACCCCATTTTCCCCTACTCATTCAGTTTTAGTAACTGCGGGACCCAACTGACTGCGCGCTCACCCAATTAGCATTTATTTATCCAATCGTTAAACTACCAGTAAGAGGAGGCCAAACCTTGTATACTTTCGAATAGCTTGATAACTCGCTAAAAAATTATATTTTAATACCGACTGAGGCTCGTTATTTTAAGCTTAATTGTGAATGTTCATCAAATGCTCTTTCTTTTGCTCACTGGGAGTTCTCCCAAATTTACATACGTGTAATTGTCTTTCTTCGATTCTAAAGACTTAATCGAACTTCTTTTTCTTTATATATTTTTGGGACTTCAAATTCAGTTTTCAATGACCAAATTGTTATGTGTCCATTAAATTTTCCCCTCTCTTAGCGCTCTGACCATCAAACACCGGCGCACACTATGCGGCCCAATGGCCGAGGGCTATGAGTCTCGTGCTCTGCCTGGCGACTATAAAGAGGATCATGAGAACCGGCGCAATCAGCAAGTATACAGCGCCTCGCCAGTAAAAACCGTGGACAAGGGCAACGAGTCGGGTAAGTGCCGGGAATAGCGTAGGCAAGCTGTGCACGTGTTTGGCTGTAAGTGGCAATTAAACGCCTTCGTCCTGTTTTCTTCCATTCCGATTTCGTGACCCATCCAGAAATGTACGAGATTTCGCCATATGCCACGTTCAGCGTGAATGGCGGCCGAACGGGTGCCCCGGCCAAGACGCCCACACGTGCCGTGGCGGCTCAGACACCACTCGACTACACCATGCAGTTTAAGACATTTGGGCATCCGGAGGGTGAGAATCTGAATGCCACCGCATATCCGCTGTTACCCAGTGCGGCCTTTGGACATGTAAAGAGCAAGTCCAGCTGGCACAAGCAGCGTTACTACAACACAGATGGTAAGTCGGGGGTGGAGCGATGGTTCTTGGGCTGTAGCTGACTTGTAAGACCTTTCTCTAGACGAATCCACGCTGAGCAAGTCGATGACTATAGTGGCTGGCTCCCAGTCGGGCCACTCTAAGAAGTCTAGTGGCGCACGCAGTGTCAAGAATGCTAACTCGGGTATGGTGGCCGAGTCAGAGTCGGATACCAGCATCAGCCCCAGTACCGAGTTCTCCAACATGCCCACCTATAGGGTACCTTGCAAGTCCTCACGAAGCAATGACGGTCGCGCAGTCGTAGGTTCGTATGCCGCACGGGCGTATGGGCGTTTGATCGCACCCAACCCATGCTATCTTGCAGATATGTTCCGGCCCGACTCGAGCACCGAGTCCAACAATGATCAGGGTTCGCCGGGCCCCGAGCGGCGACTGAATACACCCCGTCATCTGGGCATGGAGAAACGTAGTGCGGGCCAGCGCAGTCGCAAGCATGCCGCCCAGCCCAGCAACCATACGTTGGAGCGACGAAAGTGCCCTGGTAGTAACAACAGGTAGTTCAGGTACCTAAACCCTAAACAATCGAAATCAAAAACTAAAGCAATAATTAGCGAACTAGATTAGCTGCAAGCGATAGAGCGAGAGAGAGAAAAGGGACTTTCGAGGGATTAACCCAAACTTTATACTCATCCCTTTCACAGCTTAGACAGTGAGGTTGAAGCGGAGACGGCTGCCTCATTGGCCGCATCTATAGCCGCCATGACGGGAGCGACCACTGGCGGAGATCTGACAGCGGGCGGCTTTCGACCTCCGGTCGGATTTCACGATGCCCGCGAGTTTAGCGATCAGGATGCCCTCGACCTGGAGGTGCAGCGCGTCATGGAGAACACCAGCGAGGCGCAGCTGGCGAAACTGGATCGCGAGGAGTTAACCTCACTGTTGGCAAGGTAAACTATCTAAGAACCGCTCCCCAAGTGCTTGACTGTAGCTTGTGTTGCATGCTTGCGTAGCGTCTACCCACCCCGAACTTGAACCGCAATTAACTAACCAGCCTGCGACCTCTAGGTATCACGAGAAGAAGGAGCAGGAGCGCCAAGAATACACGATACACGTATAATGGGCACTAGAACACACACACTCACAGATAATTGTGGCATTTATAGGCATTTACCCAACCAAACCGAATAAAAAGAGTCGAAGCTCCGTTTTAAGTGTTGTTCATTAAGTACTTACGGACTAGCCTAGAAGTAAGCACTCCGCACTTCACACACTTGAGCAAAACTAAAGACTACAATTAGCTCTAAAAAGAACTATGCATAACTGACTAAAACGATTTACAAGAATATTGCTAGCTATAACGTCTACAACTACATAGCGTATAATCGTATATAGGTGTATATTTATGTATGTAATTCAATTTGTTGTGATAAATTAATTCGAATTGTTCAGAAATACTCGATGTGAAAAACAAAAAAAAAACTGATAACATGTCAAGCCAATGAAGTGCGTAACTCGATTGACACATCAAAATACTCCGTAAATGTTTTGCATATTTTAAAATTTTTGATTTTTTGTCAGCTGCGTTTCCATATCGATTTTAAGCCCTGGACACTTGTTTTGGAAAAATTTGATAAATATTGAATTTAATTAATTAGATAATCAACAATGAAATTGTATGGCTACCTTAGGTAAATATATATGTACGTTCAAATAAACAAAAACTCTGATTAATTAAATAAAAGATGTGCATAAATAAACACAATCAAATTCTGGTAATTTCATTAAACCCAAAATTGAACTCCCCTCCTGCCGCTGCCCCACGCGCAGTCTCAGTCTGCCACTCGCCACTGTGCAAATATTTATGCAAGCAAATGAGAGCCAACCAATTCCAATCGAATGCACTGCAGACCAGACCACAAGCCAGCGGTCGCCATAGACAAACTCAACCATCCGGCTGCCTGGCTGGGTGCCTGCTAAAACGCATGTCAGTTGGGCAATCAGCAGAAGTTTGGAGCTGGCCTGCATTTGCAGCAGGTAAACTCAACCACAAGATGCTTTTGTCACATACACACACACACACACGAGGAAACAGGAAGAAACCATTAGGTAGTGGATCTGCTGTTTTGTGGCTGCCAACAAACTTTGCCAAATGTTGGCCACTTTTTCAGAGTCATGACATTTGGGACAACATTTTGATCTGTGCTTGGGATATTGACAGCCAGCTGAAAAGCAAACATCGGGATACCAACATCAGTCAACAGGACACAGAACCTGAATATTTCACAAAAAGCATTGCATCTTTCAGGCGCTTACTTTGGCTCTAAACTAATTTTTACAGGTAAAGTGTTCTTACAAAAATGCTGACCCGAACAGAAAGCCGCAAAAGTAAATGAGTCGTTTCATTTAATGGATGAGTTTGATGACGTAACGATGTATAGGGATGTATATAGCTTTCGCCAGTGCCATATTATCTATTGTAGTTTCTTGATAGAGAGATGGGAACACGTTTACCCGGCTAAACTATTAAGTTCGTCTATACCACTTTGGAATTTAATTGATGCGCATTCTTTTTGGAGTCCTCTCGAGCGGACTTAGCGAGATTTCTGATCACGACATTATTATACTCTTTCCAAAAAGCATCAATGTCCAGCCCAATGCTGCTTGGCTACGCTTTGTTTTTGTATTTGCACCGAAGATAGGAAGTCAATGAGCGTATGCATGCAGGGCGCAAGGTATAGAAAACGACACACCTGCAATTGATTGTGTCTGTGTGCGTCGAGTAGAACAAAAACCGGGTTTATTCTTTTCTTTGATTGCCGCAAGCAAACTGACCAACAACAGTTTTGTGTGATTTTGTTGTTGCCTTACCCAATTTCAATGTGCTTTTCTGTGTGAGTAGTGGTGAGTGCCCTATGCTTTTTTACAAATATTCTTGATCAGCACTAGCACCCGAGTCGATATAGCCATGTCCGTTTGAGCGCACAGATCTCAGAGATGGTAAGAGATAGAGGTTTGATATGTATGGGGGCTTGTTTGATATGTACTAGCAGGCAGATCAAGTTTATTTTTAATTTTTGCCACGCCCCCTCCAGCCAGCGCAATTTGGAAAATTCGACATATCTAGTATGAGCTTGGGTTTGCTGACATCAAATACTGAAGAGGGGACAGTGAGTTTGTTTCCTTCCTTTTTTTTGCGGCAATTTTGAGCCAGAGAGTTCTACATAGGATAATCAATTTACTCTTGATTCCAATCCTTCTATATTATTCCCATATCAGACGATAATGTCTTGGAAGTAATCAATGACTTTGATGACACATTTAAGCCGGACAGTGATGGATTTTCTTCTTCCCCCTGAAGAACTGCATTAGTGAATTTTGTGAGCCTCTCACTATTATTTTTTCTAAGTCCCTTGAGGTTGGTCAATTTATAAGAAAATTAAAGGTAGCATCAGTTATACTTACCTGTTTCAATTGAAAACAAAAAAATGGTAAATAATCTATCCGGCCGGTTATCCGACAAATGTGCAGCGTATTTGTACCAAAAGACTTCGTGCAAAGTTTGGTGAAATAGCTTTAAAACTGACGGAGGAGATAGCATAAAAACAGACGGACAGAAAGACAGACCGGACGGACAGCCGGACTGGCCTAAATCAACCCAGCTTGTCATGCTGTATAAAAATAAAAAATTTTTTTTTTGGTTGAGATGCTTCTTTCTATGCGTTACAAACATCCGGACAATTTTATAATATCCTCTGCAAGTAGCAAAAACGGGGTATATAAAACTTCAGCCGAGCCGAGGTTAACTTTCACCTATTTTTATACCCTGTTCCCATTAAAAATGGGAAAAGGGGATCATGAAGCTGTGCAAAAGTATGTAACTGGTATAAGGAAGCATTTTTGACCCTATAGGTATATATATTCTTGATCAGCATTAACAGCCGAGTCGATAGTTTTTCGACCGATCGTTCCTATGGGAGCTATATGCTATAGTCATCCGATTTCAACACAACCTAAACATTCAATTCTAATGAATCTCGTGGTGCAAGTTAACATAGCCAAAATTCATTGTTTGCCATTTGCCTCTTGTCCACTTTGTCGCCTGGACACAAACATATACCAACATACATACACATTGTAAATTAGTAGGCGGCAGCGACTGTGCTGCTCGCATTCTCGCTCTACGCGTATGCCGTTGCAATGGTAAAGCGCTCATCTATCACTATTCTTTTTGCGCATGCATTTGGGCAGTTGCATGGCTTGGCTGCCCAAATGCATAGTCAGTGTTATTAATTTGATCTCGAAACAATCAGTCGCATTTATTGTTAATCGGAAGTTTCAGGACATTCGGTCGCAATCAAGCTTAATTGTCGCTTATTTGATCTCAAACAAACGCATTGCTAGTTGCTAATTGGAGGTTGCTAAGTACTTTCGGTAGCTTAGTTAACCAGGAAGACATTCTCGGTCTCGGTTCCACACGCAATACCCTTTCATTGTCTCGGTCTCTTAGGAGACGATTACTTCGCAATAAAAAACACACTTAAACTGATTCATATTTGGCCCTGTTCCGAATTCCGAGTCGGTTTTCGTGTAAACGCTTGCAAGTAGAGTTTAAAATTAACAATGTTATATGGAAGGTGACACAAATTTCAACGGTTACTAGATTAGGTTTGACGAAAATCGGAATTGCTTAAGCAGCTGAAACCGATTGCTCAATGCCAAGTGAATTCAATTCGTCAAAAAAAGCAGACCTGATCTAGATAGCCATAGACATTTTGCTTACTTTTCGTATAAAATTATGAACTTTATCTAAGAAAAAGCTACGCTTACACGAAAATCGACTCGGAATTTGGGAACAGGGCCGATTGTTGTTTTCATTGGAATATTCTGTGCTAAGCCAACTAACGAAAAGGTTTGTAGTCAAACATCAATCCACAAGTGCATACATCGGATCATTTACATGTAATTTCAACCCTGAATTTCGTGGCCACTTTACTAAAAAATAAAGTGGAATAATTCAAAAAAAGGTGGCATAAACTTTTGCCCTCGAAACAAGTATATAGAAAAAGTGAATGCCAATGATAAGAACGTTTTCATTAAAAACAAAAAAGTTTTTCTCACTAATACTAGTTTTTCGACCGATCGTTCCTATGACAGCTATATGCTATAGTCACCCGATCTAGCCGTTTCCGATAAATGTGCAGCGTATTTGTCGACGATCGGTCGAAAAGTTTGGTGAGGATAGCGTTAAAACTGACGGAAGAGATAGCATAGAAACAGGCAGACGGACAGATAGACAGACGGACAGGGCTAAATCAACTCAACTCGTCATGCTGATCGAGAATATATATACATTATGTGGTCGGAGATGCTTCCTTCTACGAGTTACAAACATCCGAAATTAATATACCTTTTTTTGTATTTAAAAAAAATTTTTTTTTTTTTTTTAATTTTTTTTTTTTTTTTTTTTTAAAAAATAAATTTTTTTTTTTTTTTTTTATATTTTATTTTTTTTTTTTAAAAATTTTTTTTTTTTTTTTTTTTTTTTTTTTTTTTTTTTTTTTTTTTTTTTTTTTTTTTTTTTTTTTTGTGTTTTTTTACCCCTAACAAAAAATTTCTTTTTTTTTTTTTTTTTTTTATAAAAAAAATCTTTTTTTTTTTTTTAAAAAACGGCTCCATCATGGACTGGTCGGTACCCAACAGGTTCAAATTCGACCGTTTTGGAAACTTGTAGGACACATGCCACCCTTTCAAAATATTCCCAAGTTAATGGAGTGCCACCAGATGGACCGACCTTAGCTAGTTCAGCTCTATAAATATAAATCAATTGTAAATCTCATGTTTTTGATCATTTTTGGTTGGACCTGTTGGACTGACCAGTACTTTCTTGAAAAATTTTCTAATTTTTTTTAATCTTTTGGTGAGACGGTCCAAAGTCTTTCATTTTATCAGCGATTTCCTTGTAGATGTGTCTGTTCTTCCTCGGTTGCCTAAGTCCAACCATGTTTTCCTCCCACAGCTTCAGGAGTGTTTATGTTACACCAGATGTCCACACAAATCTCTTGGCTAATACTACAATGGGTTCAAATTTAGATTTATAAATACTTCAAGACACTTTCTTAACTTTATTTTGATCCGAATTCATGAGTTTTTGCTGATGAAAATGGCTAGATTTTTATTTATAATTCCCCGGAAAGTGACGATAGTTAAGAACGACAGGCAGAAATGTGCAACACTTATCGAGTATAACGAATAAACGCACATGCATCCAAACGAAACTATACTTTTCGTCACCACTAGGGCCCTACACTTTTTGTATAGAGAAAAAGCAGCTTGTTGCCGCTTAACGCAAAAGGCATAACGCAGTCCAAGTGTAAATTGCCTATTAAACGCGAACATTAACGTTTACACGAGAATCGAGTCGAAAATTGGAACAGGGCCAATTTATAACAAGAAAGAAAGTCGGTCAAGCCCGACTATAACATACTCTGTACCTGTGAAGTGTTTCCCATCACCGATGCGACCTGTGCTGCCCATAATTGTTCGTTTTCCTTATAACTCGACAACCGTTCGTGCTATAAGAAGCATATGTGCCATATATGTCAAACCTCTATCTCTTACCAATTCTGAGATTTGTGCGTTCATACGGACAGACAGACGGACAGACGGACATGGCTAGCACAAACTTATTATACTCTATGTACCTTTGGTACAGAGTATAAAAATTTGTGTTCTTAACTTAGCTTAGAATGTCATATAATTCCTCTGCACAATTGCACACGCTTGCTGCGAAAACTTGATGATTTAAGTTATATTTTTTGAGTACCACGAAAGAACAGAACTGCAAGTTTATCGGTCTTGCTATATTTGAGCTAAGAGCAGATTTTGTAACATATTTTTCCCAAAAAAAAATATCTTATTTTGCGATTTATTATGGAACAGCCCTCGTAGAGAATAAAACAATCCCGACAGTTGATTGAAAATTGTTTAATCGACTGGAGTAATTCCGAAACGCTAATTAGCTAAAATCCAAGCAAAGAACAAGTTTACAAGTAAACTTCAACTTTTAGTTCACCTATCGAGCTCTGGGGTGGGCTTTAGGGAGAAAGTACTTGCATAAAATTACGCAATGGTAAAGGTAATTGGTTGCATGTTTACTCTGTTGTTTTTAAGCCCAAGCCCAGAATTAATTATGTTTTTGGTTAGGTTAAGCTGCTTGCAATTGGAAAACTCTTATTGCATTCTAATTAAGCATGAAAATACGATATGGCTGGGATATAAACGAAAAAGACAGTTTGTGTTTTGTGCGTAATGTGCAAGCCGAAGTGCACTTAAGGCACATGCAAGTTTTATCAGGGCAGCAGACTGAAAGGGTTAATTTTGTTGCCGAATACGAAAATCCAAAATCGATATAACAACCGCACCCATGACACGATGCACTTTGTGTGTGTGTGTGTGTTTGTGTGTGTGTAGTATTTAGGCTTAACGCTGACATGATTTTCGATGGCAGCTCTTCAAGAAAGGCCTCGCTCCCCCGTCCGTACTTCTGTCTGAAATCGATTTCAATTAGTTAAAGCTGCAAGGCAGGCAGGCAGGCAAGTTTTCAGCAAATAAGCATATAATGGGCAAAGGGATATGGAGGAGCTGCAAACACAATGTCAGGCAATCAGCTGGAGGCCGAACTGCAGCTGCAGCAACAACACGGACAATAATGCAATTCAAGCAAATTCAAAACCCAAAATTGCAAGAGGTTAGTAGAACACGAGGCCCACCCGTCCAAATGTAGTTGTAAAGCAAACACAGGACACAGAGGACACACAGCCACAGCTGGCGCATGCAACCGCATGCAGACCGAGCCCACCCCGCACTTGCATTTAATAACGGTCCCTCCACTGCTTCTGCCCAGGATATGGGTCCTGTGTGTAGGAAATTATCTACGAAAAGCCTGGCGAATGCAAATGTGGTTCGATGCATTTGCACTTGACGCCCAGCTGTGTCTCTGTATCTCTCTTCTGGCCAGCTGGCTTTTAATTAAAGTTTTCAAATTACATGCAAAGAGGTAAATGACATCTTGTTTCAATTTCCTTGCAGGCAAGAAATCATATTCCTATCTTTTGAGTAGCCCTCTGTTGATTTGGAAATAAGCAAACACTTATAATTCCATGCATATGCTATGCTTTAAGTTTCTGTTATAAAGCAAATATTCTGCATACAACAGTTGGCGGCGGCAGATGCAAGGCAAACTTAACATAATGGGCAAGCCCGGACCACCGCCACCACATCCACCAGGCACGCCAAACAGCTGCTGCCAGAGGCACTTGATGCGGTTGCCATAGCTGGGCGGGGCTGTGTGTAAGCGAATCCTTTATAAAGACAGTGCATAAAAAATGCAAAGAAGTGTTACAAATACAAACAGCCAGGGGAGCCCAGCCAAGTGCAATTCATGTGGGACTCACTTAAATAAAGTGCTTTTGCATTGCCTGGGATGCGGATGCTGATGCCGGATGTTGCCATGTGGATGGCTGGCTGTCTACCCGAGTTCCATGATTATTTGAATTATCACAGGTTTGCCCACCTCAAACCCCCACCTCTGCATGTGCAACATGTGCGGTGTTGGATTCATTATAATTCCTAGCACCGTTCAACTATTAAGCACAATAAAAAGCCATTGTCCCCGTCGCTTAGAGAAGTCAGCCAGGCATTGAATGGAATTAAATTGTTCCTCGTGGCTTTGACTGATTTTGCGGCATACAAATCGATGGTGGCTAAGGAGGAGGTGGGGTGGAGTAGAGCCAGCACATATGCTCGGGGTTGAAATGCTATCTTTACGCTCTGTCGCAGAACTACGACTTGTTAATTTGTTCCAGCTTCTCTGCTTCTCTTTCATCGAGGACTATTTCTTTGCTCTTTGCCTTTGTTTTTGCTCAATGAACGTTGATCGGTTTCCAGTTCCGTGTGTGCAGTTGTCATCAAGCTGGATGGTTGGCGTGTCGTCTCCATTGCCATAAGCAAATAGAAACCAATTCAACTGGAAACCTATGCAATTGAGCGAAACAGGCAAATTCAAATTGAAAACATTTATGATAACCTAATGAAAGAACATCCTGTCCGCGGGGGAAGTGAAAACGATGCCAAAACGATTGACAAAAGTCTCATCTTTAAATCCTTGGGTTCATGCTAAAAATCATGCTGGCATTCACTTGTATGGCCATTACACATATTTGTGTTTGTAGGTTTGTTGGGCATACCACCTAGGCATAACTCTGGACAGGAGCCTTTCCGACCGCATGATTATTCATGCCGACATGGATCAAGTCCGTGTCTGCATCTACATACGACACTTTCATTCGCTCGAAATAATCTAGAACTACATCTTTAGTGCACACAGATTAATTGTCGCACCAGCAGTTACAGCAATCGATCTCTCCGTTTGTGATTACTGATAACAGAGCGATTAGCCCGCAAACCTGCTGTCTAACGTGAGCGGCGAACCCTTCATATGGGGAAAGTACAGCTGGTGCGTTCGATTATTTTCAAAAGTCTGCCTCAATGAAAACGGCGAAAGCAACGTCTCCCATACGGATCTCCTCTGGTGATGACTCGAGCAAGTATTTTCAGGATCACTATTTCATTATAAGCAATTGCAGTGGTGTAATCATGGGAGGTTTTAAGTGGATCAAATTCAATCCTTCCATTCAGTTCAAATATAAAATATTAATGGTCGATTTGTAATATTCTAAGCAGCTGCTATTGAGCTGCCTTTGAGCCCTGCTCCGTCCACGCTTCTGGCTTATAATAAAATTTCCCGAAAGCGCTGTCCAGCGCTTTAAGAGTTATGCTTTTTACAATTTATTTATTTTAGATTACCAAAATATTGGCCACACTTGCCGGTGAGTCCATTGCAAACGATTTGAGAAAAAAAAATTGTTTATTTTGCTTTTCGACTTTCTCTGCAATGTTTTAAATATACTGCTCAGAAACGTTGAAGCCTACGAGCTATTTGATCATTTCGATAAGCTTGTTTTATCTGGCTGCTTTGCTTACATGAGATGTCTGAACTGAACTGGTTTGAAGGAATCGAACGAATCTGGCCTAATGTCAAAAGCTATTGAATCGATGTAAAAGAGGAAGCGACCTACAGTTTAACGCCGAGTCCGAACGGCAGTTTTAGATGCTTTTGCATGGCTAATTACTACAAAGCTGGCGCCAACAGCAGAGAGGGGTGACCGGAAAGAAAAAACTTTTCATTAGATGTTCCGAGGCGGGATCGAACTCACGACCTCTTGCACACGCATGAACTCGTGCAGGGCTCTAATAAATATGTAATACCATTTAAGTTTGAAAAATAAAAATGTATTGAGGTAAAACTATAGTGACAAGCGACTAATGTTATATGGGTTATATGGGCCAAATCTCAGAAAAAAACCAAGAGCCATGTACTTGAATTAGGTATAAACGGTGTCAATAGGACGATTAGTCCGAAAATACTTGATTCAAGCAAAAATTCATACTTCATGAACGATTTTATGAATGCCGAAATACTTGGTTTTAGAGTGTTTTGTGATATATTAAGTAAATGAGAGTACTTCAAACAAGTACCAATTTGATCAAAAACGAGTTCTCTGTTTTGAACCAAAGATATCTGGAAATATTCAGGGGTCATGAATTAACCATAGTGCAAGGTAAATTTACTGTACGCCAGAAATTTCCCATCACTCTAGTGGATTCAGCTCCCTCCTACAGGAAGAACAGTGCTTTCTAACATATTACATGATTGTACCAGAATCTTGTGCACAGTTGCAGTCATTGGTAACCATGGATATTTATCAATAATTAGTTCTGCACCCTACTGGCTTAACGGTTTTTGGAACGATTACACATGTGTGTGCATTTAGCCAATCCGCATGCTTTCATTTAAACACCTTTTCATATGACCTGCGCATCCTCCATTTTTCCGCCAAATGGTAACAAAATCTCATAGAAGCATCTGCACCAGCTTAATTCATTTTATCTCAAATGTCGTCACAAAGTTTCGTTTTCATAAACTCGAGCTCAGCATTTTCTTTGGATGCTTTGCTCCTCTCTGAATTCCACAAGCCAAACAACTCCGCATTGTAGAATTTGAGGTTATGATCTATTAATGCATACTATAAGTGATGTGAACAAAAGTGGATCAACATAAAAAATGCATCACAACAGGAATTATTTAATCTACGACACACAATTAGTTTCAGGGCCGGAATCATTTTATATACCTTTTCAAAGATTAGTTTTCATCACAAATCGACACATGTTGAACGACTCACTTTAAAATAATATTACGAAGGAAGCACAGCTCATACAAACAGTTGACATTACAAAACACGTGGTACAAACCCCACTGATTAGAATTTATCACAAAACTTTGCTTAAAAGTTGTTATACCCTTGCATAGGGTATTATAAAATTGTACGGATGTTTGAAACGCATAGAAGGAAGCATCTCTGACCACATAAAGTATATTTATTCTTGATCAGCATGACGAGCTGAGTTGATTTAGCCCTGTCCGTCTGTCCGTCTGTTTCTACGCTATCTACGCTCGAAGCTGTCATAGGAAGGATCGGTGGAAAAGCGAGTCTTAGTAAGAAAAACTTTTTGTTTTTAATGGAAACGCCTCCAAAGTACGTATTTCTTAGTTTACTATCCTTTTCCATGATTTCACTAAGTTTGGTCGAAATCGGATGTATATAGCGTATAGCTGTCATAGGAACGATCGGTCGAAAAACTAGTTCTAGTGAGAAAAACTTTTTTGTTTTTAATGAAAACGTCCTTATCATTGGCATACATTTAGTTTATATACTTTTACATAATTCTACAAAGTTTGGTCGAAATCGGATGACTATAGCATTTAGCTCCCATAAGAACGATCGGTTTGTTTCAAATGAAAACGTCCTTTTTATTGGCATATTCTTTTATTTTTTAATTTAACACATTTCTACAAAGTTTTATCAAAATCGGATGACTATAGCATATATGTAGCTGCAGTATGAATGAACGGTCGAAAAAGAAGTTCTATTGAGAACAACTTTTTTCTTTTAAACCTGATCGTCTCCAAATTTCGTAATTGCCAGTGTATTATGCTTTTCAATGATTTCACCAAGTTTGATCGAAATCAGACATCTATATAGTATAGATCCCATAGGAAAGTAAGGTCCAAAAAGTAGTTTTAGTTAGAAAAACTTTTTTGCTTTCACTGGAAGATGCAAGGGTATACAAAACTTCGGCCGAGCCGAAGTAAACTTTCCCCGATTTTTAATTTTGAATTGTTTTTTTATGACTTGTGCAATCGAATATAAAAAAAGAACTACAAAATTTTTCCCGAATTTTTTCACCAAGTTTTAAAAAACAGGTAAGATTCAGTCGCCTAGACAAGAAAAAGGCCTTAAGGAATTGAATTTTATATGCTAATAGTGCAAATAATGCTTTTAAATTTGAAGTTAGTGGTCGAAAAGTTTTAACGTTGCAAACTTGATAATTCAATTCTGATTAGTCGATTAGTCAAGGGTTTTATGGGGGAACATATCAGAAAAATATAGTTACGCTTTAGCAATCATACGAACTAGCTTCATTCTTTGAAATAGTTCGCAATAGTTTCTTAATACACCAACAAGAAAGAACATTTTGAAAATAACCACAGCAGAATCAGATAAAGCCCCAAAAACAGACATCATTATTAAAAGATTCCCGGGAACTATTTCTGCTTGTCTATTAAGCCTTGATTGATATAAGAGCTATTAAAAAGACTATGAATTTAAGAAATGCCATGGACTTTGCATTTTGTATAAGCTCTTATTTATCTTGTTTATCGCCCATCTAGGCCGTTGACTCACGAATTCCAAAAGTTATAATACTTTATTCTTCACCAGCATGGCGAGCTGAGTCAATTGAGCTTTGTTCGCAAAAACTTTGTGTTAAGTCGTGTCTGTTTGTTGCGGAAAGAAAAACACAACACTCGCCAATCATTGATCTACAATCAAGTAGATCTGAGAGTCTTTCTCTTCAGTACCATTCATAGTGGAATTTCCGGTACCTATCAAGTCGTACCAACATTTTCTATTTCCCACTAGATGCCAATTTTTTGCACAAGAAGCAACCACCACGTAAGAAAGCTAAGGCATTGCGTTAATGAACTAAGAAAAAGCTATATTTTATTATCCCTTCAAACAAAACAAAAAAAAATAAAAATAAACAGTGCAACCACCTGCCAAACAAATGGTTTGCCTTTTACTATGGCCTTTAAAAATCCTAATTAATTTCACTTCAATAAACAAATTACCCAATCCCCTCAACAGTGGCCCATCACGCCCACCGTCTCTTTGGCGCTTAAATAATCAATATTATTATAATATTCACCACAAAATGATTATCGCACAAATAGCAAGAGCAGAAAAAAACTGCCAGGTTTAATTAAAACGGCGCTAAATTAATAGATAGTTACGACAGTAACAGCCGTGGAGGAGGGGGCTTGGGAGGCGCCGAGGGGATCCGTTTTGTAATCAGGTCAGCAAATGCTCTCACAACGGGGAATATAACAGATACCGCTTCCATTTCAATTGCACAAGATATCTGTTATTATTCATTTATTTTATTTTCCTCTTTGCTTTTTGTTTATCGACACAACTCCTAGGAATTCAATGACAATAGCTAAAGCGTTTGGACATTTCAAAGATTCACGAACGGAAATGAAAATTCATGAGGATAAAAATCTAATCAGAAAAAAAGTCGAAACAAAGAACGAAACTGTCGCAGATGGAGATGGCGAAATAGAAATAGGAAAATAAGTTGAAAGGCACTTTTTGCGCTTGAGTGCACTTGGAAAAAGCGTGTCGCAAGGCACCGGAAACGGAAATTCATAGACAGGCAGAGACTTGAGCACTTGGCTACTTGCTTTGCCGGACGGATGGGCCAGTCCCATGTCAATAGAGACCAAAAAGAAAAAAAAAGCAAAGCAAAGAATTGTCAAAGGCAGAAATGCAAATGCTAAGAAATTGATAGCAAGTCGCAATATTTTTTAAAAGCAAATGCAAAGGAAAGGCTTTTGTATAAAATATACAGCGGACGAACAAAATGATTGTCGTTGCTTTGAAGTGTGCCCTCATTGCGCATGCATGCTAATAATGTGCATGAAATATGACGAAGTGAAATGCAAATGGCAGTTGGCAATTAAGGCATTAATCACACGGCAAAGCCAACCTACCTTCCTACCTACATACATATCTGAATGTCAATTTGTGACTTCAAATCAAAGTGGTAGCCAAAGCCACATGTGTGTATGCAGCTGCCCGGGAAACGAATTTCGTCCTGCACGCTCAAGGCATTTGGAGAGCTGTACTCTGACGCTGCGTTGATTTGCATAAATGCCCTGTGGCAGACCCTAGCCAGGTCAGAAGGTGTCTGCTGCAGGTTATTAATGCAGCGCCCGTTGTCAGGCTTTAATTAGACTAATTAAGCGCGGAGCTGACCACATTGATGCTGGGTCTGTGTGCATGAAGCTGGAAGGGAGGTTGCCCTGACAAAGGTTAATTAAAGATGGAAGCAACAAACGGCAGTTAAATACTGGCTAATCACTCTGCAACCAGAAAAGATGAAAATAACCATTTATCTCCCTGGAAAAGAGCTAAAAAATATTTATGATTTTATATCGATCAAATGTGACAGAATCATTGAGACTGCATTGAAACTCGTCAGGTGCAGAATCCACATGATATTGATAACCCTAGTTCGCAGTAAAATGCATTGAATTTTAATTTTTTTAAATTTTTATTTATATTTTCCTTACATTTTTGTTGCAGCGACTTTTGGAACCACATTTAGGTTTCAAGTTTGGAGCTGTCACTGCTTCTACCCCTCATACTTATATAATACTAGCAAATATCCCGGCTTGCTTCGCTGCGCCGCCGTCAGTTAAGCTATTTTAACCGATAAGAGTATCAGTTTTTCTTTTCCGACTTGGGGGTGGATTTCACAAATCGGAAAATATTTGACCGTATCTTACATACATCGGCTGAAAGCAGAGATTAACTCTTATGCCCCTTCCGCGGTTAAAAATAAAGTCTCTCCTGACATTTCCGATCTTGGTGGTGGACTTTTCAAATTTAAAGCTTACAAACACAATTTGATAAAGATCGGCCAACAAATAACATTTTCCACCAATTCTCCAACCATTCCTCAAAGTTGCATTGCATCCGGATGAACGCTAAAATTTTTCAAATTTCGCAGATTGTGCACCATTTTCCGCCCATTTCTGCTGCTTAAAAACCTTCCGGGCAAGCGTGTAGCCAATCCCCAAAGTTTCACCGAGACTAAGAATTTTGCAAATATTGCGGTTTTTGGACCATTTTCCACCTCCATGTCCACCTACTGGTCCACCTCTATGGCCACCTCCATGGCCACCTCCATGGCCACCTCCATGGCCACCTCCATGGCCACCTCCATGGCCACCTCCATGGCCACCTCCATGGCCACCTCCATGGCCACCTCCATGGCCACCTCCACGGCCACCTCCATGGCCACCTCATTGGCCACTTCCACGTCCAGGTCCAGTGCCATCTCCAGGTCGAGGTCCAGGTCCCGCACACAGCCAGTACAATGAAAAACGGCAGCCCGAGTTACTGTTATTTCGTTATTTCTTATACTATCCTTACAAACCAAGTTTAAAGCCAATCGTATGAATATAGGTTTTTGTCTGCTGAGTTTTCCGACCCTAAGGTCAAATTTTCCAACTTCAGAAAATAGCATTATATATTATATCACTTACAATCCTTACAAACCGAATTTCAAGTCAATCGGATGAAAAAAAAGATTTTGCATATCGAATTTCCCGGGAATTTTCCATGCGTGCAGATTTTTCGAAATCGGGAAAATACGTGTCCAATTATTTATCATACTTTGCTTACAAACCGAAATTCAAGTCAATCGGACGACGCTCACCAATTTCCCATCATCGAAAAATCTCATTTCAATTCATTTCAGTTACTATCCTTACAAACAGAATTTCAAATCAATCCGATGAATAATAGATTTTGGCATATCGAATTATCCGGGTATTTTCCTTGCGGACAAATTTTCCGAAATCGGGAAAAAACGTGTCCAATTTTTTCGTATACTTCGCTTACAAGCCCAGTTTCAAGTCAATCGGATGAAAAATAAAAATTTACCAATACAAACTTTTACGACGCTTTTCCGCGAATTTCCCGACCCTACGGTCGAATTTTCCAGCATCGGAAAATCACATTTCAATTTATTTCATTTCCAGTCCTTACAACCCGAATTTTAAGTCAATCGGCTTTTACGGGTGGAATTTTCCAAAACCCAGTCTTAGTACGCACTTTCACCACCACATAAGGAAACTCCAGTCCAAATTTCAGCCCTCTAGCTCTTACCGTTTAGGCTGTGCGATGGTCACCAGTCAGTCAGTCAGTCAGGTTAAACAGTTTTATCTATATAGATTACAAATAAATTCGGTCAAGCACTACATACATCAATATACCCTGTTCCTTTCAAATTTTATTTTTACCTAATATTTATTGTTTCCTTATTAATTGTTTTAGCTAATTTAAATATATTGTCAATTCCATTCCATTTGTTCCGACTAAATTGGATACTTCCTGGTGCGGGTTTGCACGTAATTTCTATGCAAAGGTGTGGAAAAAAAGAAAAAATAGAAAAATTCTTAACTGTAGTTACAAATTTCGTTTTTCAGTTGAATTGAATTACAGTTTAACACGTGGCGCAGTAGGCCATCAATAGGAAAAGTAAAACAAATCTGAAAGAAAACAGAGCTGAAAGAGCATTAATAACACGATACGAAATTCACTCTAACGCCACACTCGGCTCGTATCGTCATCGTCGCGTGGTTCTGAACCAGTGAAATATCCAACTCCATTTTATCTCTAAGAAAAACAAATTTCAAGTTCATTGCTTAAGTTATTTTGAAATATTGCTCTGAACCACTATTGTACCGGTTCGAAATCGGTCTCGAACCAGTAATATACACAACTCCATATTACCACATTACGCATAAAATTTCCAGTTCAAAGCTTTGATCCACTTTTGAACCGGTTCGAAACTGGTTCTGGGCTAGTAAAATTTCCTACTCCATATTATCAACCTTTATACCAATTTTCAATTTCAAAGCTTAAGTAACTTCTGAATGTTGAACCGGTTCAAACCCGGTTATGAACCAGCAAAGTATTAAACTAATGCCAAATTTCAAGTTCGTAGCTTAAATAAATTCTGAGATATGACTTCGAGCCACTATTGAACCGATTTTAACCGTTTTCGAACCTGTTTACAGACATGACAAATAACCTATGACTCTTTCCTGATCGACTTGAACATACTGTGAAAATGTTGTGAAGATCGGTTCAGCAGCTTGGACGCCTATAAGGAACAATCATACATACATTCATAAACTTTAAACATAAATTTTTAGATAAATCTTGTGAAACTGTAATCCTTTTAGGCTTTTTTCCGTCCCTCGACATTTTCTTCCTTAACCAACTAAATGAAATTTGCGATTTAAATGTGTTCATGCACAATTCTACATTTTATTAAATCAGCTTACTCTTCCTGCCGCCTGTTTGCAAGGAGCAAACTGTCAATTGGCTTCAATCAAATCAGAGCATTAAAATCGCATTAATGCTGCCAGCAGAGAGCAGATAGCAACTATTTTTCACCCCACGGAGCAACTGGATGATGCAGCGGCGCGTTAACGATGAATTGATTAGCTCTATCGAAGCAAAATTCCTTCAACCCGCGTAGAGTTGGCTATATAGCAAGCCAAAGTAGGTGGGCGTGGTCCGCCCCGCATAAAACAAATGAAACTTAATGAACTTGGGCTATGGCAAACAAACACAACATTGATGCCAGGCACAAAATGCAGCCAATTTGGCGCAGCTAAAAACGATTGCAACTTTGCTGGCGCAGCACATGAGCTTCATTTGGTAAATTGATGCATGCACTTCGCCCCGCCACCACACACTCGGCACACTCGACACACACTCGTAATGGTTGAAATAACCGCAGCCGAATAAAATTCAATCTGTGAAATGCTCTCTTCTTGCATTTTATGCTGACAATCTGCAAACATAAGTGCGCCAAAGCAGCCCAGACAGCAAGTTAAAAAGCACTCAGCAGCCCAGAGCTGGCTCGTATGTACCAGCAACTCCGGAAATGGCAAAAGACATGCTCCCCAGATTCCCAGCTTCCCGGCGTCCCGCCCTGCATCAGCGCATTATTGGATGATTTATTGACGTCGATATGCTTAGCTGAGCAGCAGGGAGCTGCAGCCATTTTTAGTGTGTCTGCGTGCGGAACATGCACTCACACACACACACGCACACACTCCCAGGACACTCCACACAAACATGACTCTACATTAGCCTCATTAGGCGAACGCATCGTCGTCATCATGGCGTAAAACTGCATTTTTAGATATATGAATGTAGGCGAAAAATGCTCGATTGGAATATGCCACATATAAGATTGGGCACGCGCTCGGCACAAATTGCATTTGCCATGGCGAGAATCATTGAACTATGAGGACGCGAGGCGACTAACAACAGTTCGATTAGGTTAATGGAAAAAAGTCCCAAATTGTTTTCGGAAAATGGTGCTGGTCGAAATTCTTCGGTTGTTTTATCTCTTTTTTCGGTTTTCTAACTATTTTTTGTAAGACTTGCCATTTTTTTATATTATTAATTAATTACTTTCTGAACATATTGCAGAGGAATAACCAGTTGCTTGAAACGTTCTTAAGCTTGTTTTTGAATCTCATTTAATATAAGTAAAGCCCTTTGAGCCGTCTTCTTCGTGAACAAAATAGATAAATGGCAAATGCATTTGTTATCTATTGTTGACGGTTTTGTTTGAACTTCTCTAAGATCTCTAAGTCCGTGGGTAGATTATCTTCTGAGGCTTGTGAAAGACGAAAAAATCGAGAATTATATAAATGACATCAACAGTAATTTTACGGTATTCCAACATTTTTTCGATCGATCTATTTAAAGTCTTAAATATAACTACATATGTTCGTCCTAGTCAACATCTAATAAATTTAGACTTGACATTAAATGGGAGTCCGTTTGAAGTTAGTTTAAAGAAAACTTTACGTTTTGTGCTAACAAAAAAAGCAAAAATCGTACTTCAAAAGATTGGTAAAGATCGGGTGAAAAGATAGTCAAGTTAAGAGCAAAAGAATGTTCGCTGCTGTATCGCAGTAGCAGCTCTGCTTTTAGCTGCTATTGCGGCATCAAATTTATTAAAGATTCGCACTCGTTGTAAGAAGCGAACTCTACTTCGATTTGAAAATCTTAAGAAAGCAGTGCTTGACAGCGTAACTCGTTGAAGCTCGACTTAGAAAATGAGCGAGCGATTAGGGTTCGGAATTGCTCTTTGCCCGCGGCTCAAAAAGGCAGCCACTGGCTCGCAGCTCGGCGACTGTGGCACGTGGCTCGGGGCTACTATCTACTGCTCGCGGGCAGCGGGCAAACAACAGCCCGCGCTCGCGGGCTTATGAGCTGCCCGCAGACCGCGGGAGCGAGCAATTCCCAACCCTGGTGATTACCAACTTTGAAAGAATTCTACATTACAAATTCTGTAGATATAAAACGGTTACGCTTAAAGTCTTCAGAGAGGGATTTGGTTGAAAATAAGTAAGATTATAAGAAAAGCAACTGATTCCCAGCAATTTCTACTCAAATAGGTTCACTTGTCGCGTACAAGTTCTGAAAACTTTTTTAAGTGTTTAGAAAAAGTTTTTAACGTACTTAAGGTTTTGGATCCAGTGCTGGTTTAGCCGTCTTTTTGTTTTTGTTTTTAAGAGGGACCGTTAAGGTGTATAACAAACATTACACGTGACTGTGTTTTTTGCATGTTTTTGGGTTTAACGACCTGGTTTGATTTTTAGTCAGAGTGCTGGTTTAGCCGAGAAACTAAATATTTGTTTACTTAAATCAAAGCAGCTTGCAAAGAAACATATTGCAGAATTGTATTATTGTCAAAAGAAATTGATGAATGAAACCATAAATGATTCTTTTCCATGTTAATCTTCTGATGACGATGAAATGGAATCTTTGGTTAAAGTAAACATCAGCGTTGCTCCTTTTGATGGATTTTAAGACTGTCTCGAAATTTTAATGTTTTTTCAATGCACTCTGGGACAGAATAGACATGTTTTCATGTTTCTTAGATTTTCTCCCTCTATCCTCCATTAGTTGGCGCCCTCATAGCCAATCGGAAAAATATTGTCAGAAACGATATCGAAGCACCCAAAAATCTACAAAACGACCCCTTTTGATTTTTTTTTAATTTTACCCTAGTGTCTAAAGGAACTAGTTCCGAAAAATCCATTACAATATTTTTTATGGATTTTGATTTCAGATTTCGTTTTTTTTTTTTTGTAATAAGGTAAACTTTTTGATATGTTGCTCGTAAATGTCCCAACAACCAGCAATTTCATATTACCGCGCACTCAGACGGCTATAAAACTCATTGAATATATAAATATTATATTTAAATAGGTAAACAAGTAAGAAAATTCGGTCAAGCCCCACTATTATATACTCTCTTCCTACCAAAGTTTGTGAAGTGCTGCCCATCGCCGTTGCCGTGCTGCTTATCATAATTTCTTAATTTTCTTTATAACTCGAGAATAGTTCAACCGAACTTTACCATTCCTTTGGCGGATCGATAAATAATTTTGATTACTAAATATGTTCAGAAGGTACGAGTCTTGTATCTATAAAACTGTGGGAGATAAAACGTTTTTTTCCAATTTGAGGGTGCGGTAGGGGGCGTGGCAAAAATTGAAAATAAACTTGATCAGCCCGCAAGTATAAGAAACATTTTTCCCATACATGTAGAATGTCTATCTCTTACCACCTCTGAGATATGTTTGTTCATTCGGACAGTTAACTTAAGTTGGGTTAAGTTGAAAGAAGATGCCTTTGGGCAAAAAATAAGCAAGTTATTTTTTTTTTTAAGTCTGTTCTAAGAGTATGTATGCTTTGCCGAAGCCGAACTACGCCGAACTTTGAAGTTATAGTCCATGAAAGTTTTAGGATTTGTCAAATATGTCGTACCATTTAAATGATTATAAAATAATTTTTTGGAATACTTAAGTGCAAATGTAAGGGTCGCGTATATCAAAAACTTTTAGTGAATGTATTAACCTTAACTGCAGAAAAAACTATTTTGAAAAAAACACACGCACAACTTCTATTTAATCGCTCAAAGTTTTGTTGTCGATGCAAGCGTGCTAATTTGTTTTTACATGCTATTCAATAGCATTTGTTTGATCGCTTTTATTATGCCAATGACATTTCTTTAGTTATCTTTTGCGATTGTTTTTGTAACAATTGGGGTTTTTTCTAACAAATTACAAAAAATTATCGATTCCAAGAATTTTTTTTTGTCATTTTGTGTCTTTGATTGGGGAAATCTCACATTGTGCGGCGTTATTAATTTCTACCGGTGAGTTTTCCATTCTGCCCCAGTGTCGAATTCGTTGTATTGGCAGTTCCTTCAACACAATTATCAGTAGAGCGCTCTTATTTTTGAGTGAAGAATGCTTTGCCTAGTCAAAGAGCCAGTATATATGTATAACAAATTACTGGAAGACATATTTATGATTAACTTAAACCAAGCTCAAATATTTTATTAAAAACATCAAAACTCTAAACTTCTATGAATAAAATGCATAATTATCTTTTAATTTACATACACAGAAAAAAATCCGAGATATTCGGGATTAAATCAATCCCAAACGATGTCAAAAGTCGGTCAATCCCGGATTTTCTCAAGTACAAACAGGATTGGCTTGATCTCGGATTTTTTAATCGCGAAATTCTTGTCTTGATCCCGACAATATCCCACATGGGATTGTTTTAAGCTTGTTATCCGAACTCGACTTGATCTCTTCGAAGGATCAAATCAAGAGGGCCCGATATTGACTTAAGTTCGAAATTCTTAGTTGATTTGATCTAGAAATCGGCTTGTTGCAAGTTTGGCCGAGCTTGAATTGACCTCGATATTCGAACTGCACTCAATCCCAAAAAGTATCGCTTCATAAATGACTGAGATTGACGTTATCTATTTATTATACCCACTACCCATTAAAAATGGGTAAATGGGATCAAGAAGTGCTTGTTTGTGTGTGTATGTGTGAGTTTGTGTGTGCATGTATTCATTTGTCTAGAAAATGAATGAAAACACAAGAATTAAAGGGTACAGGGTATTTTGGAGTCGGGGCACTCGACTACAGTGCCCTTCCTTGTTGAAACTTTGTGATACCCCACAATGAGCATCTCACAAGAGCACAACGCGACTTATTGAACGAAATTTTTATACCCTTGCAGAGGGTGTTATAAAATAAATTTTTTCGACATTCATCAGCTCTGAATACTCATACCAACATATGGTATAAGTCTTGGCTTTGTTTACCTCTGCTAAAAAGCTAGACGAGCACTTGAATGGGATTTGGATAACATCCTGAAGTCAGTCGTATAATTCGTGAAACGGCTCCTTAGCTGGTCAAACGTAAAGTTTTTGTTCGAACCTTGGTTTAAAGTATCTTGGGTCGTTCATAAATTGTTTCCCGACTTTCGGTGAATTTGAACGAATTTGTAAAAATGCGCGGACTAATTTCTTTTAAGAAGGACTCTTTGAGATTATCAAACTACTTTAATGTAAATATAGTAATTAGACTAAGATCACTAGTACTTCGCAACGACCTCTTCCATGGCTGACATGTCAATGAAATTGGGAGGTAGCCTCAACCTTCTCTACCCTAATATAAGAAGTTAGTATGACCATTGGTATATTATTCTTTTTAAAAAGTAAATTTGTTCTTTTTTAAACAATTGTGGTCTGGTTCGGGTACAGGTTCGAGAGTCATAAGCTTAAAAGGTTTGGATCATGATCCGAATCAAGGACCCAAAAAACACAAACAGAACTGATTATTAATAATTAGGTTCAGGAGGTGTAAAAAAGTACCAACTAATCGAACTTATGTTAGTCACCTCGCAAATTTCGGCTGCTGTTGTGTACTATAATTTACAATTGAACTGCTTTAGGCCAGTTTGAATTGTGGTTGATGCAACCATAAACCAATTGCAAGACAGAAATGACTAAGTCCCGCGGCCAGAGCTCAATGCTCAGTGTGTTGGCCCTAGGGCAAGCTATTTGATTGCTTTATGCATGCTTGCGCTCCCTTTGGGCTCTTTCAATACATATTTTAGTGCACACATCCGATTCACAAATGTTCACTTCCGTCAAATCAACAAATTTCATGCATTTTAGATGGCATAACAAATGCCACTTTGTGCGTTTGTTCGTTTCTTTCGTTGTCATCAATGCCCCCTTGGATTTCTGCAGCAGAAAAGGAAGTGGAATGCAACAAAATTTAACCAATTTTCCATTTTGAACTCAACTTTACTAATTAACATAAGCGCATTAGCCATTCGTTTCCATTGTAGTGTGAAAATTCACCCGAACTGAGTTCAGAGTAATTGCCAGACAAATTAAATAACTATATGTGCCCTTTGTTGGCCAATGAATTAGATTTGTATTTTATTTAAATGTGATTTGGCTGCTCTACCCCTCTAAGGACAACGGGTTCTGGGCAAATTGAAAAAAGCACTCACACTGATTGCGTTGCTTAAGTTGGCCAGCCGAAGAGCAAGTTCTAGCTGCTCCCTTTGCCAGGCTCTTCTGATTTATAAGCTCACATCGACAGGAACAAAACGTGAGATAGTTGCAAGTCAGCATTGACAGTAGCCATGGTACACATATAGAACATAAAGTACGTATGTGCAGATATGTACTTTTACTTTTGGGCAGGTGCGACCAGACGATGACAATGACGATGAAGGCGACGCCGGCAAAGACAATCAAAGTTAGCACGTGTCGTAAATACTTTTATATGTGTATGTAGTATGTATGTATCTACATAGTAACACAAGTAGACATTAGTATGTGCATTTTTATGTGGGATACTCACATAGGTTTACTTGGCCACAGGTTAAGGCAAAAGTTTAATTGAAAAAAGTATGCTGCAGAGATTTTGTTCAAATGGTAATAAAAGTGTACCACTCGAAGGAAAGTTGACTAAAACTCCCAATCGAGATGGACTATACATAAAGTTTACAGCTTAAATACTTTTAGATATTGGACTTGGAACCATTCTTTAACTGCTTCGTACCATTTTTAAACCGGAAAAGTAAATTCGTAATAAGAATTTACTTATCAATTATCAAGTTCCCTGCTATTATCATATCTAAGATGTTGTTATGAACCAATATTTAACCGTTATTAAGCCACTTTTGAACCAGTCCACTGAGTTCTAGCGTGGCGCTCGTCTACAGGCAGACCTAAGGCAGAATCTTGTAGACAGAATCACAGTTTAGTTAGGGACGGAAGACCGTCAGTATTAACTGTAATTTAAACAGGGCCAGCACACCCAGAACATTTTTTTCTAAAATATTCAGAAAACGACCTGAAATTGAGAAAAAAGCCCCCCACCCACCTCCCCTCTCTTTTTGTTATGATAAATTTTTAAATACAATCATCTTTTCGTCGATGTCGATGACAAAATCATTGCGGTGAGAACTTAGCATTACTCTTAGTAGGGACCTCAGAAAACTGCACTCGCTGACACCGACAGCTCAGCTAACTGCACCACGACTCTGATGGCTAGAGCAGCGTCAAATTCACATTATAAACTGACGGGAAGACATTCCCGCTTTGGATCAAATTGAAGCTTACTCGTACTTAAAATTTTAATCAGGCTGCCGGAATTAAATCAAACTTTTAAGGCTTAAAATTTGACCAGAATTTTTTTTTCGTTGTATGACTAAATTTAGAATCAAAACACAGTTAACAAAAGTATAATTAATACACGAATCGTAGGTCACTTTAATTGTTCACAACTGAACATACAACCCTCGCAGACGTTACAAAATATGATTCCACTTGAAAAGGTCGCGTTAGGTAGATGACTAGAAGTCCATGTTTCACACGCCTGCATACATATGGTGCGAAGCGACCACAAGCAAGGATTGTATTAGAATAGTAAGTCAGAGCAGCTCAAGATTAATTGGAGATATGTAAAATGATGCTCAAGAAAGAGACGTAACAGAATTACATAAGATATACATATGAAATAAATGAGGTTCATATGTTGAACAAGGACAAGAAGATTTATAAATATAAATGTAAAGACAGTTGTCTCATGAGTTAGACTGTAAAAGCAGCGACTAAAATGAATAAAGATCAGTTCCTAACAAGTACGCGATTGTGTTCTTAGTTAGGGATTCGGCAATTGTGCGAACGTTTCGATAGATTGTTAAGCTGTACTATCTGCTCTTCAGTTTAAAGAATAAGTTGCACATTAATATTGAAAAGTTGAGCAAATAATATTAATGTAAGTCACAGCAATAAACATTTGCATAAATGAGCTCTACTTATACGAAATTAGTAACTATAATTCATTAGAAATCAGAATTTCTACGCAGAACAGGTTAAAAAACTGTCGTAGAGATTTTTTATGTATATACGAAAGCTGCGTATCGTAAAAGTAAGTGTGTTCGCAGGAACATTTGTCCCACCTAGGATGAGTATTTATCAACTTGTTCTCGAAAACCCCTTAAATGCCAGATTCTGATTTTGACTTCGTTGCTGTGAAATGATTATTCTTTTGGTATCCCCCGACGTGTAGAAACTTGATCATTTTGAATTTAAAGTTTTTTTATCGGGGGTGTTCTGGAAATCTCTAGAGATTTAGGATTCGGTTGGTTTGCAAATCGCTAGTGAAATCCGTCGGTGTCCCAGAACTTCGAGAGATTTCGTTCAGTTCGAAAGTCTAGTCCGAAAGTCGAGTTCGAAAGGAGTGTGCATAGGATTATGGTCCTACTACAAAATCAGTGCTGATATATTGCGTGGGTTCGTGAATTCGCTATTGATTGGTTAATGTATTGGCTGGCTTGTGAATAGGTTGGTTTGCCAAAATCTCCCAACAAAATACGAGAGCTTTGAAACCAACCGAAAGAGATTTCTAGGACACCGAGAATTGGCTTTGGGTTGGAATTTGGTTGGATGAGATTTCCGGGACACTGCCGTATAACTTCTTTTTGCAAACTAATACATATACATACATGAAAACAACCGGCACTCCCATGCACTCTAACATTTCCGCTTACATAAGTACACACATACGAGGTGTGTTCAAGAGAAAAGGTGAATTTAGAATTTTCGCAGGCTGTGCACATTCGATTACCAATATTTTGTTTTTTTTTATGTTCGGACACATATGATTATCATATGTTTGCATTAGCAGCTAATTTCGATTAGTACTTTGTCTTTGGCAGCTGAAAAGGTTAGTCAAGTTTTTTGTGTGCACTTCGATTTATGACTAATTTTTGCTAAATTTTGAGCAAAATCAACGTCGCATTAGTATCGCTCAGGAATTGTTGAATGACGTCAACGGGTCATAAGTGGAGACGAGACGTGGGTATTTGGTTATGACATCAAAACCAAGGCCCAATCGTCCCAATGGAAGCGGCCGGATGAGCCAAGACCAAAAAAAGCACGCCAAGTTTGATCATATGTGTAGGTTATGCTCACTGTTTTCTTTGATTGCAATGGTGTGGTGCATCATGAGTCCCTGCCAAGAGGTCGTACAGTTAATAAGGAATTCTACAACGAATTTATGCAACGTTTGCGTGAAGCAATACGGCTCAAACTATCGAAATTGAGGAAAAACAAATCGTGGATTCTGCATCACGATAATGCACCAGCTCCTACATCAATGCATGTTCGTGATTTTTGGGTCAAAAACAACACCGTAATCATGCCTTAACCACCGTATTCAACCGATTTGGCTTCCTGCGAATTTTTCCTATTCCCAAAACTGAAGAAACCAATGGTGAGATCAAGTCAGATTCGAAGAACGAGCTGATGGCCATACCAAAAAGCGCATTTCAGAAGTACTTCGAAGATTGGAAAAAGCGTTGGCACAAGTGTATTATATTCGAGGGCGATTACTTTGAAGGGGACAAAATGGATATTGATGAATAAATAAGTACTTAAGAAAAAAAATTAGAAATTCACCTCTTCCTTTGAACGCACCTCGTAGTCTTAGTTAGAAAAACTTTTTGTCTTCCATGGAAATCACCTAAAAACCGGCAAATGTTTATTTGTTATGCTTTCACACAATTCTACAAAGTTTTGTCAAAATCGGGTGACTTTAGCATAAAGCTCCCATAGGAACGAGTGAGAAAAACTTTTTTGTTTTAAATGTAAACGTCCTTATCATTGGCATATACTTATTTTATACACATTTTCACAATTCTACAAAGTTATGCAGTAGGAATGATCGTTCGAAAAAGAAGTTCTAGTGAGAATAAAATTTTTACTTTCAATGGGGCCTCCAAATTTCGTAATTAAAAGTTTGTTGTACTTTTCCATGATTCCACTTAGTTTGGTCAAGATCGGACATCTGCATAGTACAGCTCCCATAGAAAAGTAAGGTTCCAAAAGAAGTTTTAGTTAGAAAATCCTTTTTGTTGTTTTCAATGGAAGCTGCAAGGGTATACAAAACTTCGGCCGAGCCAAAGTTAGCTTTCCCCTATTTTTTTTTTATTTGGTTTTTTTATTTTTGGGGTTTTTAACATTGTCTATATTTTTTCAATATTTATACTCTGTACCAGAGGTACACAGAGTATGTTAAGTTAGTGCAAAAGTGTCCGTCCGTCTGTCTGTCTGTCCGTATGAACAAACAGATGTCAGAGATGGTAAGAGATAGAGGTTTGACATGTATAGAACATATGTTTCTTATACTTGCAGGCAGATAAAGTTTATTTTCAATTTTGACCACGCCCCCTCCAGCCCCCGAAATATCGAAAAAACGTCATATCTCCCACAGTTTTATAGATAAAAGGGTCGAGCCTTCTGGACATATTTAGTATTCGGGATTCTTTATCGATCCGCTGAAGGAATTTTAAAGATCGGATGAACCATAATCGAGTTAGAAGGAAAACAAACAATTATGGGCAGCACCCGTCGCAACGGTGATGGGCAGCACTTCACAGGTACAGAGTATGTCGGGCTTTTCCGACTATTTTTCTTGTTTTTACGATTTTTCGTCACCAATTTTATCCAGACCGATCTGGAACTTTTCCTGTCGATTTTTCTGATTGTAGATTTTTCTATCTTTTGAATTCGATCCGTAGTGGAAATTATTGGATTCATTGATTGATGTGCACTGCTTTTGTGGTGTTACTGGTAACGATAGCAGGGGTGCCACCACAATGAGTATTTGTCAAACAAAAACACCCACTGGAAGGAGATTGTGAATGGTCGGAATTTGTTTCTTAGACAATTCGGATATTCAACAACAAGGACATTCCTGATTTAGTTTCAAGAGTAAAACACTGAACCAAACAGAAATAGTGTTTCATTAAACTTAAAAAATTATGTCAAGAACCAAACAGTTCCTAAATATCTGTTATGAAACGCTAAACCAAAGTGGACCAAATTATCAAGCGGTTTGCATCTTTCCGAACAAGCTAATTATAATTCTAAGCGGATTTCGGTGAAGCCCAATTCACACGATCTGATCGGAACTGACCGCACAGCAGAGCGCTCAATGAACCATTGGTTTTGTAAGTGACTCAACTGTTTAGTTGTCTCAGTCATGTGTAAATGATAAACTGTGTTGCTTAGCTGAGTTATTTGATAATCAGGTGTGAAAAACTCAACGCAAAGTGAGCTTTTGTGTTTTGAAACCGTTTATTACTGTATTAATCCCTTGTGCAATCTTTTGCTCTCAAACTGTTAGCTTTTAAAAGCATTTTGCACAATTTAAATGCGCAGCACTGTACCTCCGCAAAAACACCACTCAAGCGAATGCCCTAACATACACGCAACGATTTGTAAAACCAAACACCTTTTATGCCCTTGCCATGTTTGCTGTTGCTGTTGGGAAGACAAATAACATTTTCCGCCTTTCAGGATTTCATAACGCTTCAATAAACTCGAATGCCGTTTTGCAGCTGCCGAGGCCAACATCTTTAGGTTCTCGTTAGTCATGTCGTGGGTTGCGTGTTCTCGGCTCTTGTTAGATTTGCGGTTGGTTTCATGTGGCGACTTGTTGTCATCGCAAGTAGTAGGACTCTGCCATAATGAGGCTGATCCCAAACCAAGGCCAAACATTTCAAGCACCAAACGCAATTAAACTTTGGCGACGACCGCAGCCCTCCTCCTGCCGCACCACTCAATGGAAAACTTTTCACAAATTGACAGCTAATTAATTTGCCAATGAGCCAGCACTTGGCAAGGTGAAGCTTGTCGCGCTGACTTAAGTACGCTTCGGAGGAGCGGCATGCGCTTTATGACACTGACAATTGAAGCTAATTAAGCCTGATTATGCACTGCAAAATAAATTAAATTCGGAAGTGGAGCATAAATTTTGGGCATTAACATGCTCATTCACGGACACGGACAATTTACGAGACGTCGATTGTAATAAATTAGCCTACAGCAAATTGTTAACTGAGCAGGCCCATAAAAATGCTTGGCGCAAACATTTGGCAACAAATTCCACAATCAATCAGTTTAATTAAAGCAAATAGAGAGCGTAGCCTTTGGGAATGAATTTAATTGCATTAGCCAAAACTTTTCCAGCGAAATCACTTAACCAACTTTCGGTGCATTAATAGCATTAGTTTTATTTGTGCTGCGCTTAAAAACGCATTGCACTTGAAAAGCAAATCAATTGAATTGGCGCAACGATGCCGGGGCAACTTGGCAGGATAAAACCTAGTAGAGGACCCTCCACTGAGCTCATTGTTGCGCGCAAACTTTAAAAAACTTTCGAGTGCCCATCGGCCCCAAGTTGACTTTGAGTGGCTTTTGGTGTCTTTAATCTACTTCAGGCGATTCCCTTCTCACACTCCCTCGCTGGCGTCGACATAATCAGTTTGCATATTCTTCTCCAACTTTTGCTCACTTATTAAGTAGATATAAGCTGCACTTGGCTTTGCCCACAGACTTACGTTGCAATCAAAATTAAAGTTGCCAGTTATTTGTATTTTCCTCTACGAAACTGGTCTCACTTCGATAAGCTTAAAAGTTGCAAAAACGACACAAAGGTCTAAAAATAATTTGTTGAGTGCTGCGTCTTAATATGCAGCTTTTCATTTAAATCTCATGTTTTTTGAATATTATATCGAAAGTCGATTTTTGCTTACGGCATAAGCCATAAGAGTGCATGAGTCCTGTCAGGCGACTGTTCGTGTAGGAAATTCGGTTTTAAAACTATCGTCTAGGATATTGATAAAGCAAACAGTTAAGAGTGCAGTGCCCCGACTACAAAATGCCCTATTTTTGGTATTCATTTACTTGCATTGTTACTTAGCTGTCGCTGCTTACCACCCTCTTTTCCTAATCAAAATTTTCCATTTTTAATGGATTCTGGGTATAAAAATATAGAAAGTATTTTGCTCTATATGTGAAAAAAACCACTATGCCCTTCGAGCGATGACAAGAAAAATATATTACGCATACGACAGGTTTGCCAGCAGCACCTAGGGGAGCTGTAATTAAACGCCGTAGTTCACACACACACATACGTTCAGCTTTCAACACATGGACATAAACACACGCACAGGCAAATGGGATTTTCATTTAGTTAGGACATTAGAAAGACAACACAAAGCAAACTGCAGCTGACAGCACGTAAATATTTATGAAATTTTCAACAACACACAAAATCTAACTGGTGGAAAAATAAATACTCGGAGGCATAAGCATATCATAAAATGCAATCGAAGCCTTTACGCACACACACACACACACTCACACCTGCTGATGCCCACACAAAGGGTTAGTTAGAGAGAAAGGCGCACGTGCCGTCCCAAAGGACATTGTGACCAATATGCAAAAGTTGGACAACAACAGCAACGAAGGATATGCTGACATTGTCCTTAGACATTTACCTGTGATATTTTGTAAAATGCCAAAGGAAAACACACAATTTCCCATATGCCCCAGAGAAAGTGGGGTGGGGGGCAGTGCCAAGAGTTAGAGAATCATCTACACATACTCGGATAAACAGGATTATATGTCTCGGGGGGGTTATGTAAGCAAGCTTCCGTTGTAAATTGATTTTGATGCTGTAGCCAGAGCCGGACACACAGAGGGAAACTCAAAAGGATTTGATCAACTTATTGTTTGGGGGTCGATTGGTGTGGGTTTTTTTCCAGCAAGGCCATTTTCCACGAAATCCACGAAGGAGTTTTCAAGCAGCGGAAGATAAGCTCGAGAAAAATATTAACTCTATACACTGGTAGGCAAACCAAATCAAAGACATTGCACGCTTTGATTTAAGGTATATGGGATACAATAAGGTATATAGCAAACTTCTGGAGTCGATTGCTCGCCTACTTCGCCGCTTCAGCAGATCTCAACCAGGTCTGCTGTTTCGGCAGCTCTGCGAACCGCTTGACAGCTTATCTTTTGCATTCTCCTGTGCTACACAGAAGAAAAATAAAGATAAAAAAATAATAGGGGAAAGTTAACTAAGTATTGTATACTCCTGAAGTTGGTTTTTTAAATAATAGCCTATTTCCACTGGCATCATCCCTATCATTTTCATTAAATGACAAGAAATAATATCGTTTCTGCCATACGTTTCTCCATTTCATTTTGCCTCTCATTTCTTGTAATTTCTTAAAAACGATGCCATTCGCCCCGAGAGAATTTTGATTTTTTTCGACATTCTCTCAGTGCCATTAGTGTCATCAGTTATACACAAAAATAAAAAAATTTCTCATTTCTGTACCCTGTAGTTTTGCTGGTGTCAAGACACTACCATGCCTAACGACCTGAAACATCACTAAGCGCTTATCCGTTGTTAACGACAGGTAATGCATCGCAGCGCTAGTCTTTTACATAAACTATATTGTGCACCCATCACCGCACTAACGACTGGTAATGCACGGTCGTACCGATCGGTACGTTTTGCGGACATTCCCATACAAAATTCGTTAGGGAAACACTTGGCTGATGGGTGGACTAGTGGAGACGTTGTAGTTCGGCTGCGCCAGTGCAGCACTAACGAACCCCCTAGCTCTTCGTAGAGAGCACTCACCGCCAGACTAACCACCAGCCAAGTATTTGCCTAACTCATTTTTTACGGCAATTTTGTACAGGAAAACGTACCGATCGGCACGACCCTGCATTACCAGTCGTTAGTGTGGTGATGGGTGCACACTATAGTTCATATGCTAGACTAGCGCTGTGATGCCTGTCGCTAACCACGCGACTGAAGCTCAGTGATGCATCAGGTCGTTAGGCCTGGTGGTGCCTTGACACCAGCTGAACTACAGGGAAGTGCTCACTACGAAGAGTTAGGGGACTAGTGCATGCCGCACCGGTGCAGCCGAACTATAGGGTTTTGTCATCATCAAAGAAGAACACGAAGGAGCTGAAGCGCAAGGGTGACGTGCGGTTTGAAGTCTTGGAGCGCATGGAGAAGGCAAGCGCCAAAGCTCAGAGAAGGCTTCTTGTAGAGAAGACTACAAATAGACATACCGTAGATTAATTGTATTTCATTTATTTTATGTATATTGGGTTGATGCATTAGGAATTAAGTGAAATAAACATATTTTATCTATATTTTAATTGTGTTGTTGAGACGTAAGTTACGATGTTATAGCGCGTCTTATTAATTCTGGAGCACTATCAAAATCATTGACGGCATTGGTGTGCTCGGAGTGTGAACGTGCATTTTCCAGCTCTACCCAAGAGCCCGAAATGACAGTATTTGGGCATTTCAAAAAATTGTGCAAAATGCTGCAGGCCATAATAATGCTTGAGGTTGTCCGATCCCTTGCCTAATCTTCGAAAGCAAGCCTTTTTTGTCCAAAAGCATATTCCACTTCTCTTTTTGCCTAAGACAGGGCGTAGTTAAATGTTTTTAAGTTCCCCTGTGCCGAAACGCTGAAAGACTATGGCTTTATTAGGTTTGCCGAAAATTTAAATGCCCCCAAGAAGAACCACAGGCACGGCAAAGCAGCATTGATTTTAATATAAACTATCTTGGCCAAACTTTGCACAAAGTCTTTTAGTAAAAATACCCTGCACATTTGTCGAAACCGGCCGGATAGGAAGACTATAGAATATAGCTGTCATAGGAGCAATCGGTCGAAAAATTAGTCTTAGTGAAAACATTTTTTTTGTTTTTAATGGAAACGCTTTCAAAGTTCGTATTTCTTAGTTTACTAATCTTCCCCATGATTTCACTTAGTTTGGTCGAAATCGGAAATCTATATGGTATAGCTGTCATAGAAAAGTATAGTCTGAGAAGTAGTCTTAGTTAGAAAAACTTGTTTGTTTTCAATGTAAATGTCCCAAAAATTGACTATTACTTATTTGGAATGCTGTCACATAATTCTACAAAATTTTGTAAAAATCGGATGACTATAGCATAAAGCTGCCATAGGTAAGATCGGTCGAAAAACTAGTTCTAGTGAGAAATTTTTTTTTGTTTTTAATGCAAACGTCCTTATCATTGTCACATACTTATTTTATTTACATTAATACAATTCTACAAAGTTATGTCAAAATCGGATGACTATAGCATATAGCTGCAGTAGGAATGATCGGTCGAAAAAGAAGTTCTTGTGATTTCTATAATTTTGGTCGAAGTCAGACATCTATATAGTTTAGATCCCGTAGAAAAGTAAAGTCGGAAAAGTAGTCTTAGTTAAAAAAAAATTTTTGTTTTCAATGGAAGCTGCAAGGGTATACAAAAAAGAGCAGAAGTTAACTTTCCCCTATTTTTTGTTTAAATTTTAATTTTTATGTATTATTTATTCACTAGCCTTCTGCTACCATTTGTTGGCCGCTTATAATAGTGTGTATAATAAAGTATCAACAGTACTTGGCAGTGTCCATTTGGGCTTACCGATAATGTATAAGATTTTTAATGTGAGAAAGTGTGAGGAATTGGTTTGAATGGTGCTCTGCTAGAGTCGCCGTGCGTTAGAACGGATCCGTTTTCGACATTTTCTAGAATTTCCTATCACAAAACTATCGAGAGCATGCCCGATTTGGGTTTCGAAAATATATTATCTGTCGCTCAGTTTGTGGCAGCAAAAAGTAAGTCCGCGAGGCACTTGTAGGGGTTTGTTCTCGAAACTTTCTCGGAAAACGGATCAAAGACGGAATCTTTTCCGTTTGAAGCCCGCATCACTAAGGAAAACCATATTTCGAGCTTAAGAGAAACTATCGTAATAACTGATGTCAGTTTGATAACCGCACTTCTGATGAAAAGCTGACATCGATTGTAAAAGGAACTTAAGTAATTCTCGTAGGTCCGGATACATACGAGAAATTTTCGGGTGAGCTTCTGTGAAATTTGTCTTCTAGCACAAAAACACAATTTCCCAAGCCAAGCAATGGACTTGCATATGTAAATTCAACCTTTAAGCTAGGTACGGAGAACGCCAAACTGTGTGTGCGCACGAAAAAGTCATTTATTGCAAAAGTGGATCGTAAAAACAGAATAGTGTGCTAAGATAGCCAAAAAATACCAAGAACGCCAAATAAGGCGGTTTTTGGTATTTTTAAAGGTACGGTCACACTTTTACTGGCTGTTTGTTTACAAACATTTTAATGAGAATTTCAAATCGCAACAATAAAAAATTTTAGTATCTGAAATGCAGATTGGTAACGTCCAATCTTGACCTTCTTTTAGAGATTTTAGGTGCTTTGCACAAAAAACACTCCTTTGGGTAATATATGACGAAAGCATTCGAGGCAATCTGTGCTCATGGTAACCAAATAAGGTTTTGCCTATGTAGTTTAAGTGTGTCATGATTGTGAAAAAGTGGTTGTCTTCCATGCCAAGTTCGATTGTCAGGCAGTTTTGAAATCCTTTTAACGAAGTATCGTTGAAGTTTGTTTACTTCTTCAAAATGTTATGATCCCCATATTTGAGTTGCCTAGGATTGAGTGGAACGGCACACAGCAAGGAATAATTTCCATTTGGAGCTTATGGGTACATTTATATTGCACAGATAATTTTTCGCTGACCTATTTCGCTGCTCCACATGTTTAGTAAAGGATAAGGTTGGTGTTAGTACCACTCCCAGATAGGTGAACTCTGATTCCATTTCTCGCCTTGTGACAGCCGTCCAGCTTTCCTAAATACCATTATTTTAGACTTTCTGGTACTCACATCCAGATTCCACTTTGCACAATATTGTTGGAGCTTGTAGATCATTCGTTGCATCATGTCTTTATCGTCTGCTAATAGCACGATATCGTCTGCGTACAGAAGTACTCGGAAGTTGATATCACCGATCCAAGGGTCTCCTTCAATTTCATCATGAAGATCATTTAAGAAAAATATAAATAACAATGGGGAAAGAATGCATCCTTGCTTTACACCTGAGTGTGTAAGGAAAGTGTGTGTCAGCTCACTTCCAGTCCATACTGCGGACGATGTGTTGCAATAGATTTTTTGCAGGAGAATTTGTATTTCTGAAGTCACCACAATTTGTACAGCTTTCGGGAGCGTCTGAGCACATATACAACTGGACTCTGGGTTTATGGTGTAATTTTTTGAAGCAAGTTCTCTTCTTTTAACGGAATGGATTCTTTTAATTAAGTACGAGGTAAAAGCTCTGCCTTACGCTGTTGATATTGTAGTGTTTTGCAGAATCACCTACGAATACGAAAAAAATTATATGCGAGCTTCATATAATATACCTTGAACAGTGCACAGCTGTTGACTGTCACATAAACTCAAGAATTCATTCTGTATAAAATGTAAATTCTTAATGCAGCCAAAACTATTAAGTCGAAAATGCAGTGAATAGACTAAGAGGATATGTTAAAGATCCTTCTCGTTGTTGGGATGAAAGCGGAAATATTTTTAATTTGGACATAGCTCTGATTTGATTGGGTCATCGCAAAAGGCATAAGCCCACAGTCATTGTCGAAGAGCTCTTTCGTTCTTGTATTGCTTGGTTCGCTTTGACATTTGCCAGTTGGTTGAGCGACAAGCTCTTCGTATTGATGTTCTTTGAAGTGTTTTCAATTAGTTTGCATTTCGCTTGTCCTTTTTTCGGTTCATGTATTTTTGGACTTTTTCATCCCAGCGGGGGGCACATTAATAAAAGGCAGACAGTTAGAGCAATGTTCTGTTGACATGCACAGAGCAAGGGTTGTCTGCTAATTGAACTGGACGCCTAGTCCCGACCTGGTTTACAACGGAACGCAAAGAGAAGAGCAAGGCCAGCTGTGCATACATATGTGTATGTGCCAAATTGGCGTTCAGTCGGATTAGCTGCTGTCTGTTGGTTTTTTATTAACTGCAAACAGGTGGCCCCTGGGAGCCGGTCAACATTTGGCTAAAATGCTTCAACTTTTCCCACATGCCCTCCATAAATATTTGTGCTGGCTAATTCACTGAGCATGTGTTCGGCTCAGCTCTGATCTTTGACTTGCTTTTTGCATAAATTTTAGTTCAACTCCACCCGCCTGACCTCCTTGCTGGGTTCCATCAACATAATTTACTTGGACTTCCGTTCTAGTTCCACTCTCCGACGCATGCATATTTTATGCCCTTTTATCATAATTTATGCGTTGATATGGCAAATGCATAAAATTAAATTCCATTCACACACACACACACCACACACACACACATAAATATATATAGATAGACATACACATTATCCTGCCGCATTATGTTTGGAAAATGCGCAGCTTAGTCATTGCATTCAAATTTGATTTAATGTAATACGCCCTCCGGCCACACCCAGCCCCGCCTCTACTTTAACTAATTTTTAGGACCTCTGCAATTGACGGGCGAAATTTGCATAAATTGCATTTAATATGTTGCAATTAGATTTGTAAGCAGAACAACCATTGCCAAACACTATTCAACAAAGACAAGGAATCTTCTCTCATTTTGATTTGAATACGATTTTTTTTTGATCCAAAGAGGCTTGAGTACCAGATTGGTAGAACATATCTATTCTACAGACACTAATTCCAGATAACGAAAATACCAAAGGTTGAAGTGCGACACATTCAGAATATAGCGAACCTACGAGCAATAGCTGAATCTTCATTGGTGATAGGCTGAATTCTTTAAGTATGATTGTCCTTAAATTGGATGCACTCGAATACATTTGCAGCGCTCGACAGCGAATCGACTAAACTTTCTTGTTGAGTTTCTTCTTATAATTTTGTACAGCTCACGAGTTTTTCATGATAAAATTGCTAGCCAATCTAAGCACAAATGATAAAGTTGCAAGATATCTGCTTACTTCGCCGACCCCTTTTTTAGAAGCACAAGATAGCAGAGTAAATACTGACAGCATGAGAGAGTATGAACGCGTTTCGTTTCGATCTTCCGCTTTAATTTTCTCGAATAACCAATGACTTAACTTTGCGCCGTAGCGCTCACCATTCACGGTCACGGTGGCTACATCAAAGTGCGTGAAATGTTTCCAGTTTCACGAACTCGCTTTAAGAATTGATCCATAAACTGAGTTTTCGGAACATTTTTTTTGTTTAATGTTTTTAATATTTCCCAACTTTCTTCAAGCGACTTACCCCTAGTCAGTGAGCTCAGAGACGTCGCAGGCAAGTGTGGCTGAGAATAAAGGTTGCATACATCGATATAAAAATATGATAAATTAGAACTATTACTTCAAATTCATACCCGTTCGATATCCAAACACTTCATATTAGCTATCTGAACAATATTCATAAATAGCTTAATGAATCTATCCTAAATATATTTGATTCTAATAGAAATGCAAATTATAGGACAAAACAGGAGAAAGTAAACTTCGGCTGGGCCGAAGTTTTGTATACCTTTGCAGCTTCCATTAAAGACAAACAAATTTTTCTAAGACTACTTTCATCCGATTTATAGTCATCCGATTTCGACCAAACTTTGTAGAATGGTGTAAAAGAATATAAAATAAGTGTAAGCCAATGATAAGGACGTTTTCATTAAAAACAAAAAAGTTCTTCTCACTAGAACTAGTTTTTCGACCGATCGTTCCTATGACAGCTATATGCTAAAGTCATCCGATCCGGCCGGTTCCGACAAATGTGCAGCGTATTTGTACCAAAAGACTTCGTGCCTTTGCTTTAAAACTGACGGAGGAGATAGCATAGAAACAGACGGACAGAAGGACTTACAGACAGTCGGACAGGGCTAAATCAACTCAGCTCGTCATGCTGATCAAGAATATATATACTTAATGTGGTTGGAGACGCTTCCTTCTATGCGTTACAAACATCCGGACAATTTTATAATACCCTAAACAAGTGTATAAAAATTACAGTTTGAGAGTCATTGTTGTACATGACTTGAATAATTATGAGGAAACAAAGCGCAATCCGTAGCATTCACGGTAAATTGTTCGATCGCATCACTTATAATAATAATTTCAGAATTTCGTAAATTATAAACAAGATCGGCCGTCTGAAGTATTAGTGTTTTATATGAAGTTCACAAAGGGGCGGCTTTAACTAATCGGCCATAATGTAGTCTCTCTTCACTCAATTGTCACAATTCACTCAAATCATATGGCTAATTTGTTGGCTGTGTCCAAACTCACACAATGAAAGCGTTGCGCTTGTGCGCGAAGCAGCGAAACACGAAGGCAACGTGACGTTTTACTGCTTTACACTGAAACAATAAGATGCGTGTGATTCAAACATAAAACAAATTAAATTTTTAAATCTCTCTCCCTCCCCTTTATTTCATTATAACCCCCGTGGCAAAGTTGGTAGTGCCTTTTATTAACATCAAAGGTAAAGCGACATGCAACGTAATGGCACAATAAACATTGAGCGTTACCATCCATATTTGGATATCCATCAATCCATAAAAGGATCAATTGAGATTAAACATTTTTTTCGGTATAGTGTAAAAGTCATGCGCTTTATGGTCTTTTCTCATTGCCGAGCGTTCTATTTATAGAATACACATATTCTCTCTCTCTATATATGTGTCGGCTGCGACGCAGGCAGAATTTGGCTTGCCAACCACGCGTGGCTGCCTTTTCAAATTTTGGACATCGTTGGTTTAGAGCAGAGGCAGGCAAGAAATACATTCACATTTTTGCATTGGTGTGTGTGAGAGCAGCGCAAAAATTTCTCTCTTTTCCAGTAGCAACGACTGCGTCGCGAACACGTAACGCAGCGGAGCTTTAACAGTTTATACCGTGTGTGTGGAAGCAGCGCTGCTTTGAGATTTTTCGTATGCACGCCAGATAGCAAGCTGCCGGCCCCTGGTTTAGAGGAACCTCGCCAAGATCTAATTGTGGCTCTGGTTAGTTATGTTACTCCAACTAGAAGGAGCCTCTTGGCGATAATGTAACACCCACTGGCTGCTGGTCGTAGGCGGTGGCCGCCAGCGGCCGAATATTTTATCCACACGTTGAACCCAATGAATTGGCTCCGGATTACTTGGCCCAAATGGATAGAGAGAGATCCCGTCAGGTTCAAAAACAGGTGGGAGGGGTCGGCTTGGCTGATGCAACCCGCTCTCGACAAAAATTCACAACAATTCAAATAAAACCACGATATACCTTCTTGCAAGTATTCCCTAGCGCGATAAACTCAGTGGTCTCAGTTCCGATCCAGGGAAAAGTAGAGGATTTTCACTTGAAAGTGGTCATGTGCGTTTTTTAATTACTTTCACTTGAGCGCCACGTTCGCTTAGATCCAGCCAAAATCTTATACTGACTCACTTAGAACTTTTTCCTTGCCGCAGGGGCTAACCAGACTCGAGCTTTTCTAACAAGACTGTTTCTGTTATGCTCATACCAACAGCAGACATAGGATACCGCTTGGGTTGGCGTCAGTTCCCAACGGCATTATCGTATGATCATGCTGATTATCACTGAATCTCACAGAAAAGAACAGTTGGTAATTGGGCTTTGGAGTCCTATTATAGCTGGAGTGCATTAAGATGAGCTGAAAATTCCAATTAGACTCTTGCGTTCTTTCACTACGTTTGCTAATTCACTACGGTTTCTTCTACTATTTATAATGCGAACATACCGTCAGAGTACCTTGGTATTGAACATAGATATTGCCTTCGATTTGGCCACTACATGTAGCCTTTGCATTTGTGCACGCAGCATTTAACTTTTCTACATGCCTCGTTTACTTTTTTATTTCTACACGTTCGTATAGTTTCTTCTAAACGCCACTAAACGCTGTTTTCTACATTTTCGTGTAAGATTTTGCAGGGTGAACTACGTTTCGTTTAGAATTGTCGTTTCTACACGTGGCGTGTAGCTAATTTTGTTTTCTCTGTGTTGAAATGATAGAATTCGCTTGCAATGGCTTATCTCAATGAACTTATGATTAAGATTAAAAAGTTTGGTTCATCCTCTCATTTATGGACTGTAAGAACTTTCTTAAGACCAGCCTTTGCTTTGCTTTAGAAATAACAATTTATAGTTCTCTCTTTCTCTCTCTGCCATTGCCGACGAAGTTGGTTCCCTCGAAAGTTACGATTTTGGCCTAAAAAATGTATTTAATTAAGAAGTCAGCTAACTTCAGTTCCTGCTTCGCTGCCCTTGTTGGCTTTTTATTGAATTCGCTCGTGCAATAAAAATTTATTTTCATCCACCAACACTGAATAAAACGCAAAACGTGGCTAAGAAAGAAATGGAAAAAAAACGTCCATAGAATGAGCATGAAAACGGATGATTTTATCACGGCCAGCAGTTTTTCAGCTTGAACTGTGGCGATGACCATTTTTTCAATTTGTGCGCTCCATTCAAATTGTTGGCCAACCAAAAAGTTTTGGCCGCCTTTTGAACTTTTTGGCATTGTTGCCAGCGTATTATTACGTTAGCAAGTAAATCGCCAGCTTGTTGCCGCGCTAAGCCAGCATGTACATCCCGCTTTAATTTGCCTAAGATAATGGAATGGGAGAGCTGCGGGACGCCGAAAGCGAGATATTAATTTGACATGAAAGGGGTTAAGTGCCGTCGCTGCTGGCGGAACTCTCGTGTGTAACATGACGCTGCTTGAGTTGCTTGAGCAGGCATTTATGGATATTTCATTCAGTTTAAGGCACACAATTTTAGATATATTTTCATGTGTGAATACCATGGCTCTCATCTGCTACGATCGAACCATTAACACTCCCTATGAGCTGGTACTTGCTGGCCTGCGTGAGACATCCAGGGCCACCTCGATTCAGGAACTGGGTGTCTTTGTGACTAACAAGACAGGATTTCCCGCTGCCGTTTGCTTCAAGGTCATTAAAGAGGCTCTGGACGAGGGAATGGCCAGGAAGACCATTCGACCCGTGGGTGAACTTTACTATGCCGTGCCGCCAAAACCACCCAAGTTGAGATCCACAAGCAAGCCAAAACCAAAGCCGATGAACGACTCTGATAATTAATTCATAATTTCAGCAAGTGTACGGAAGAGTAGGAGCTCGAGTGGACCAGAAGTGCAGTACAAACACTTTATTAAAATTAAAATTTATCTAAATTGCGACGGCAAGCCATTTTGCCCGCAAAGTACTTAAGCAACTTCGTCGACAGACAATGACAAAAGGGGGTGGATAGCAAAGACAAAAGTGGAGGAAAAGTATCTGCACCTTGCGGTTGTTGCAGGCAAACTCCTTCACTCCTTTCTATGTGTCTGTCTGTCTGTCTGTCAAGCATCAGCCCTGCCTAGTCGTGTGCTTGTTGAGCGTTGAAATTGAAGGCTGTGTCTTGCTTTGACTAAGCCAGGTGCTGCCTCTGGGTGAAACGGTAAAGGATGCAAAAGACTCCAGCAGCGTCTTGCCGATTCAATGTGTCACTTTGATTTATTATTTTCGACAATATTTCCACTGTCAGTGCTCGGAAAGTAAGTTCGCGCTGCAGCTGCACAATGGGAAAACTTGCGAATTTGTTTATTTTCCTCAACCGAGGTTGGCCCTCACCTTAAAGTTGCGTCCAAGCCATCAAGTTGATTGAGTTTTTTCATTGATTCTACTTTGGGGTGACTTAGGCTGAAAGAGTTCTTTCTGGACTTCCTAATATAAATTTCATCTTTCAATATTATTGGCACAGTATAAGCTACTTATGCTATCTTATGTAGACCATGGATAACATAGAAATCTAGCAAATCAGTTGACTTAAAACATTCTTCTCCAGTTACAAATAAAAACACACACCAGTATGTGAGACTACTATGTCAGCTTTGATCAAAGTCCTGCAGAACATCGAAGAAATGTAGGACTCGCTCTACTCAAAAACTTCACTGATCCGGGGTGTCTGTCATGTTGCTTCCAGTTTGACGACATATCAAACTCAGAATTACCCCACTGTGTGTTGCCTGAATCATACACTGCCCTTGTGCTGCAGAGAGTGTGGGAGCCGACGAAGGAAGTATCCGAAGCTGTGAATGTCGTGGGGGAGCTGCTCGTGCACAATTTTTCATTTCCTTTGCATTTTTCACACCCTTGCCACTTCACGTTTTTATCTCATTTATTTATTTTACAATTAGACAAAGTGAAGTGCACTTCCATACAGAAGAACATAAGATGCAGCGGGATGCTTGCAGCTGCAAGTGTGGTCTGTCTGTCTGATTGCCGACTCCCTTAAATCAAAAGCAATGGTTTTACGCCCAAAATGCTTAAAATTAACATTAAGGCTTAAGTATGCCACAGCCACACAGATACTTTCGCTCCAAGGCTGAGCCCGGAAAAGCAATAATCATAAAAATAAAAGTAGCCCGCACGCTCGGGCACGCCTGAAGGCGCTGGCCTAGGCTACTCTTCTACCTTTGTGTGCAAAGTTTTCACATCGAGAGCCTGCTGCCAGTATGCCCGGGAATGTTGTGCCAAAACAAATGGCAAATGGCCCTGACGAAGAAACACTTAAGCTCTAGGTAAGTGAAAACTCAAATAAAAAAGGGAACCGAAAAAACTTTTGCAATGCGCACGAGGACGAGTACGCGACGCGTCCCGTGTTGGAAGTTACCCAAGTTACTTGAAGGCTACTTTTTTGGGCAAAACGGCTAACGTCAAACATTTTAGAGTTCACCAGATTCAATAAACTGTCAGCCGCAAGCATTTAAGGCGACTTTAATTTCGATATGCTTTTGGCTTTGATGCTTCACTAGCTGCGCCGGAAGCTATGCAACGATTCTTGTTTTGTGGCATTTGTGGAAGAGGCGGTGCTTTGAAGTTGCCCCACTCTGATTGGAAAAGGCCACCGGCTGGATGAGTTATGATTGTCTGGCTTTAGAAAGAGCTATGAACTGCAATCTGAGTGAATTCAAAGAGCATAGACATTTCGCATAGTGCTTTCACAAAGGAGCCGCAATGAGGTTGCCATCGAAAATGCCTTATGGCAGCTTGGTTTCATTTATTATTTGTTTGATTATCGATGCAATAATGCAGCAACAGTCGTGAAATTAAGACAAATATAAAATACTTAAAAAAATTCTAATTATAATAGAGGGATTGTTTGGAGGAGGGTAGAGTGGATAGGAATGGGAGGAAGGAGCACAAAGAGGGCAAGATTTTCCTTCTGAAAATCGTACAACTTAATTTTTTTTAATTTCTCACAACTTACTTACCTTTTCTCGACTATCAACCACTCGCGCAGCTAATACCGTATTCACAGTTATAACGGTAAGCGACTAAGGACGATGAGCGATAGTGGTGAACAACATTTTTCGTGTAGATTTTCTATATGTAACATTCAATAGTTGAAATCCTTAACGTTTATTTAGACAACCTACATGTCACGCTTAAGGGGGTACTGCTGCTTGGAAGTCTGTCTTTGGACCTTTTTATACCCTTGCAGAGGGTATTATAAAATTGTCCGGATGTGTGTAACGCATTGAAGGAAGCATCTCCGACCACATAAAGTATATATATTCTTGATCAGCCCGACAAGCTGAGTTGATTTAGCCTTGTCCGTCTGTCCGTCCGTCTGTCTGTTTCTATGCTATCTCCTCCGTCAGTTTCAAAGCTATACTCACCAAACTTTGCACGAAGTCTTGTGGTAAAAATAGGCTGCACATTTGTCGGAACCGGCCGGATCGGATGACTATAGCATATAGCTGCCATAGGAACGATCGATTGAAAAACTAGTTCTAGTGAGAAAAACTTTTTTGTTTTTAATGGAAACGCCTCCAAAGTACGTATTTCTTAGTTTACTATCCCTTCCCACAATTTCACTAAGTTTGGTCGCAATCGGATGACTATAGCATATAGCTGCCATAGGAACGATCGGTCGAAAAACTAGTTAAAGTGAGAAAAGCTTTTTTGTTTTTAATGAAAACGTCCTTATCATTGGCATACACTTATTTTAAATACTTTTACATAATTCTACAAAGTTTGGTCGAAATCGGATGACTATAGCATAAAGCTCCCATAGGAACGATCGGTCGAAAAATTAGTTCTAGTGAGAAAAGCTTTTTTGTTTTTAATGAAAACGTCCTTATCATTGGCGTACACTTATTTTATATACTTTTACATAAATCTACAAAGTTTGGTCGAAATCGGATGACTATAGCAAATAGCTGCCATATGAACGATCTGTCGAAAAATTAGTTCTAGTGGGAAAAACTTTTTTGTTTCTAATGAAAACGTCTTTATCATTGGCATACACTTATTTTAAATACTTTTACACAATTCTACAAAGTTTGGTCGAAATCGGATGACTATAGCATATAGCTCCCATAGGAACGATCGGTCGAAAAACTAGTTCTAGTGAGAAAAGCTTTTTTGTTTTTAATGAAAACGTCCTTATTTTTATTTATTTACTATTTCAACATATACTTTAACACATTTCTACAAAGTTTTATCAAAATCGGATGACTATAGCATATAGCTGCAGTATGAATGATCGGTCGAAAAAGAAGTTCTAGTGAGAAAAACTTTTTAGTTTTAAATGGGATCGCCTCCAAATTTCGTAATTAACAGAGTATTATGCTTTTCCATGATTTCACCAAGTTTGGTCGAAATCAGACATCTATATAGTATAGATCCCATAGAAAAGTAAGGTCCAAAAAGTAGTCTTAGTTAGAAAAACTTTTTTGTTTTCAATGGAAGCTGCAAGGGTATACAAAACTTCGGCCGAGCCGAAGTTAACTTTCCCCTTTTTTTTTTTTTTTTGAGTTTACCTAAGGCAGCAGGATGATGCAATCACAAGCGATCTGGGAGTTTCGATTTCGATGAAAAGAAGACTACATAATATGTACGTGCATAACATCAGCTCTCCTGTTATTACGATGCAATGAGCTAGCCTTAATGCAGTTGTCCAATTGTAATTTGCAAGTTGCACTCAGGTTTTGTGACTTAAAGTTGCCGTTGACCTAAAAACAAAAACTAAAGCAAACTGCTAGTTTCCATTGCATTTGCTTGGCCAGCAAACGTTGAAATGTCAACGCAAAGCCACATAAAGGCACACAGACAGACACATTCATGTACGCACACACACACACACTGTGATTCATCGAGATATATGCTAGCTCTGTCCACTCTGATGCTCGCTCGGCAGTGACCAGTCAGATTCCAAAAATTTCTGAAAGCGACCCAATTTTCTCATATGGCAACATGGCAAAAGTTCGACACATTTTCGCACCTACACACAAGTACCAGTACCAAGGGAAGCCTGCGGGCATGGAGGTAGGGGAAATGATGGTTGGTGGACATTTTGTCGAGCTATGCATTTTGGGTATATGCATGTCAATTGCCAGCTCCAGCCCGTTGACCCTTTTCACCCTCACAACACTTTATGTTGAATTTGTTTTTGTTAATTAACAAAATGTTTGATCTAAATTAAGTCGTGGTCATGGCTGTCATTAAAACGGACTAATTACATCTGCTAACTAACCGGCGGCATTATTAAAGTTCATCGAGTGACACAAAAATTTCTTTTAGTTAATTAGGTTATGCACAACGGCAGAAACATTTTAATTGAATCAAAGAAAGTAGACAAATACAAACGACCAGCCAAAGGGCATTAAGTTAAATGCAGCATTTTATATATTCAACTATTTTCTTTCGGCTTAATAACTTTTATTATAATTCCAGAGTTAAATTTACAATAGAAAGTCCATAAAATAAGAGTGAGTCAACAGCTTTCAGTTTCACAAAAATATTGACAGTCATAAATAAGGGCAGCAAAAAATGAACTGATTAAAGCTTCTAAATAGTTCAGGCAATTAAAAGCACATCAATATCAATTATGCACATTACAGCAAGTTTTAATGAATTTTGCTTAACAAATGTGAGCTATTTAACCCAAGGACTGATTCATTTTAGTTAAATGTCAAAGGTAAATCAAACTGGATAAAGTGTTGGTAATAATTTAATTCGTTGTAAAGTACGTAACTTTGTTTAAAGTTTGTCTGCGGTTGAGAATCAATGCAAGCAGCGCAGTCCTTGCCGCATACGAAATTTACAATAAGTTTGTATGATTGTGTCTAAGCGAGCTCGTGGGCAATAATCAAATCAAAACAATGAATTTAAGTTACTTTTAGCTGCACCACGGGACTAAAAGGGAATAACTATTTAGGTGGATTTGGCTGCTTGACCCAAAATCCCTTTTAAAAACAATGCTTTGTCATGTGGCATATTTTGGGACCCTTGGTATAACTTAACGCTTCCCATTAAGAAATATTTTTGCTTAAATTTCGTCAGTTGCTGATGAATCAGTGCTTAATGTTGAATGCAGTTTTAATACTAGCTTTTCTGAAAGCGCCGATGAAGTTGACGCATATATGACGTTGCAAGAAAAGAAGTGGCCTAGTGGCTTGAGTGAGCGCCCGCTGTGAAAAATAACGTGGGTTCGATCCCGCCTCGGGACATCTAATGAAAAAGTTTTTTCTTTGAAAAACTTCCACGCACGGTTACCTTCACTAGCTATTGGCGACAGATTTTAAGTAACAAGACATTGAGAGGTGCTCGGCTCTGGCCTTTTGGACTGTGTCAAGCCAAATATTATTTATCAAAAGAAACTTGGTAATAAAAAAATCAGTTTTTCAAAAAATAAGCTATTGAATTCCATCAAAAAACTTTCTTGCACATAAGCTTGTTCGACACCATGAAAACATTCTTTGGTGGTGGACAAAGTCCGACACAAAGTTCTCAGAAGTGTAGAAGATTTCAAAAGTCTGTTTAAGCTACGCAGATTAGCGAGGAACGCCTATTCTTTGGCGTGAAATTTATAATGAATCCGCTTAGAAATTGTATGGACTCAACCACATTGAATGCAATCACAAGAATGCTATGTTAGATAAATAAGACTATATAGAGAATATAGGGCCCTGTTCCGGTTTTCGACTCGATTTTCGTGTAAATGCTGCTGTTTCGCGTTTAAGTTGTATTAATTTGTATGTAAGTAACAAGGCAGTCTGTGGTTACTAGATCTCGCCGTAATTTTCTCTCAAATTGAATTCACTTGGCATTGAGCAATCGATTTATGTTGCTTAAACGAACTAGATCTAGTAACCTTAGGCATAATTATCACCTACTATAGAACGTTATTCAATTTGGATGCAAAATGTTAACGTTAACACAATAATCGGAACAAGGCCCATATACAAATTCAAAATAAAATTTGCAAAGTAGTAATTCATATAATGTATTCATCTTTTTACATCTTAAGGCTTAATTCCAGATGACAACAAAATGTATTTCGGCCAATACTTCATTCAAATTAAACTGCTATTGAACGATAGTCGAGTTATAAGAAAACAAACAATTATTGGACAATGGGCAGCACTTCGCAAATCTTAACACAAATTATGAGTGGTACAAAGTATATTATAGTCGGGCTTGACCGGCTTTCTTTCTTGTTTAAAATTATCGTATGCAGGGATTAATACCGGTACCGGAACCGTTAACCGAAATAAACCGTTTCAAATCGCGTTCCGAAACCGATACAAATTTTTTTTGAAAAACGAATACCGTTTACCGTTATTATTGGAACCGATAGAACTGGGACAAAACCGAAACGTTGGTACCAGTACTGTTTCGGTTTTTTACCTTTGCAGAGACCATCGTAATTTTGGTCAGATGTTTGTAGCGCGACGAAGAATCCTTTAAACGGTGTCAAATTTTCTTGTCACTTTTCTAAGAAGGCGTAAGAAATGTGGCAGAAGACATCTTCAACATTTCTTAATTTTTGAGGACGCAGATAACGACATTCTTCTACATTGGAAAGTGTGGGACTCATTTCGCGAAATAGTACGCATACTAGAACCAGCTACAGCTAAATTTCAAGCCGAAAGTCTAGTTATGGGTGGTTTAGATACACTTCTTCTTCTTCTTTGGCCATTTGATGGTAATAAAATCATCACAACCGTTTTACAGTCTCGGCCTGCACCTGGTCGCGCCATCTCCGCTTCGGTCGACCCTGCCCGGGGTTGCCTGCTAACTCGTTCGCATGCCGACTGTACACCCGTTTTGCTGGAGCGTTATCATCCATACGGGTAACATGTCCTATCCAGCGCAGCCGTTGTTGTTTTATGCGCTGGACAAGCTTAGTGTCCCCATAGAGCTCGTACAGTTCGTTAATAATTCGGATGCGAAATTCGCCGCCAACTTTTAGAGGTCCATAAATCCTCCGAAGAACTTTTCTTTCGAACACGCCAATTGCCGCCTCATCCTTTAATGACATTGTCCATGCTCTGCGTCGTATAGCAGGACTGGGATGATAAGCGACTTGTTTAGCGCAATTTTCGATTTCCGAGAGAGGGCTCTGCTCTTGAACTCCTTACAGAGCCCGTAGTAACATCGGTTTGCAAGAGTAGTTCTTCTTCGGATTTCCAGACTGGTGTTGTTGTCGCTGGTTATCGTCGTTCCGAGGTAGACAAAGTCTTTAACAACCTTACAGTTGTAGTCTCCCATTGCAACAGATTGTCCAAGCGTAGACTCACTGCGCGTTGATAGTAGGTACTTTATCTTTTCCTCATTTACCGCTAAGCCCATAAGTTTTGACTGCTTCTCTATCTCTGAGAACGCCCATTTTACCGCAGATTCGTTTTCGCCGATGATATCAATATTATCGGCATATGCAAGTAGCATGATATCTCTGGTAAAGATGGTGCCTTTGGGCACTGGCGCAGTATGTACTTCATCAGCAGATTAAAGAAGTCACACGATAAGGTGTCACCCTGCCTAAAACCTCTTTTGGTAACGAAAGGCTCGGAGCGGTTTTTCCTATTTTGACGGAGCTTTGTGTGCTTCTCAACGTCATCATGTAAAGTCGAACGTACTTTGATGGAATACCAAAGCTAGACAGGGCTTCAAAGAACTTTGACTTTATCGGCGTGTCAAAGGCGGCTTTATTGTCAACAAAAAGGTGGTGGGTGTCGATATTTCTCTCTTGGGTCTTCTCCAGGATTTGTCGCAGTGTGAATATCTGGTCCGTGGTGGATTTGCCAGGTCTAAAGCCACACTGATAAGGTTCAATCAGTTCACTCATTCTCTGCTTTAGACGTTCACATAGAATGCATGATAAAACCTTATATGCAATGGGAAGGAGACTGATCCCGCGGTAATTGGCGCAAACCGCAGGGTCTCCTTTTTTAAATATTGGACAGAGCACACTTAGATTCCAATCTTCGGGCATGCTTTTTTCGGACCATATTCTGCATAGGAGTTGTTGTTTGCACCTTACCAGCTCCTCACCGCCAGCCTTGAACAATTCAGAGGGCAGATCATCAGTGCCAGCAGATTTGTTATTTTTTAGCCATTATGTGGTGTCGCTACTTCCCCAGAGGCGGCATTGTGTTCGTCATCACCTCCCAGCAGGTTAGAGAAATAGTTTCTCCATTTGTCTAGTGCCACTTCCGGATTTCTGACCAGATTTCCGTGCTCGTCCTTGAATAGTGTGACTCTGGGCTTAAAACCTTCGGATAGTTGCCTAATCTTTGGGTAGAGTTTTCGAGTCTCACTCCTTCCGAACAGCACTTCGACTTCCTCCCTCATGCGCCTTTCCTGCTCATTTTTTTCCTTCCGGCATCGCTCCTTAACAGCCCGCGTTGCTCCAGACTGCAGAGTTCTCCTGTAGGCAGCGTCTTTCTCTGCAGTAGCGCGGCGGCACTCATCATCGTACCATGACTGTTTTCGGGAGTTTTCGGCAAATCCGAGAATCTCCTTGGCAGCCGTACTCATAGAGTGTGAAATATGCTTCCACTGTTTGCCTAAACCAGAAGGGCCAGGTGGGGCGAGCAGCTGGGTGAGTTTTGCTGAGTAGGCTTCGGATGTCCGTTGTGATTGCAGCTTCTCAACGTTCAGCTTTCGGCGTGTACTAGGGCGTGCGGCATGTGCCACACTGAGCCGTGTGCGTACTTTGGCTGCAACAAGGTATTGATCCGAGTCAATATTTGCTCCTCGGAGCGCACATACGTCTAGAACACTCGATGAGTGCCGTCCGTCTATCACAACGTGATCAATCTGGTTTCGTGTTGATTGACGATCAAGGGACTTCCAGGTCGCCTTGTGGTCGTCGCGGTGTTCAAATCTGGTGCTACTAATGACTATGTTCCGGCCCGAACCGAAGCCTATTAGCTTCTCTCCATTTTCGCAGGCTAAATCGGTTACGAATCAGTTATTGTCCCGTGTGCAACGAGACAAGAAAAAGGTTCAATATAAATGCCTTGTCTGAAACCGAATTTCGTTTCGGTTGGACACCCTTATCGATAGTACTATCGATGGTTTGCCAGCTCTAGTACGAACCTTGTACGCCGCCAATATCATAAGGATTATGTAGAAAGTGTGAAAACCAATTAAATTGCCATTCCTCGTACATACATCACCAATAATATCCAGATCAAGTAGGAAACCTCAATTGCTAGCCTTTTAGCTTGACTTTAAGGCTAATGCGATTGGGATGGCAAAGATAAAGCCGGGTTTTAATTGAAATTAAGATTTGCAAGAGCTTATTTTTTTATTTTACGCGGCTGCTATCGTCAGTTCTCGCCGGTATCTCGATAGAAAAGAACGCTACCGAGGAGATGTGCAATAGTTATCGATCATTATCGATACCTCTTATACTAGCTCATACTGCCCTCACAACTAACTCATTCAACAATGCTGACAGTTCATACAAAAAAGGTTTAACTTTTGCAACTTTTGGAAATAATATACAGACTCAGTAATTGTACATTACAACTTCGCCTCTTCGTTTTGTATTTAAAATACTTAAGGCAGCGCAGCAACGCACGTCGGGTACCTGCTAGTTTATAAATATAAAGCAAAAACCGAAAGACCCAAAAAGCAATTAGCAAATAAAGCAAAAGCTACTGTGCTCAGCTCAGCGTGAGCTGAAAACAAATAAACAAAAACCAGCAAAACAACAAAAGGAGCTTCGAGTCAAATACGAAATGAAGCGACATTAAACATGAACGAGCAGCAAGTGAGGTGGGCACAAAGTAAACGCCAGGATTAAGATAGCTCACTGGTAGGCTTGGTGTCACACAGTCTGGCTGCAGGCTACTTCACTTCATCCTCAATGCCGCCACTTAAGGATTCGCTACGTGAGCACTGAGACACACACGCATACGTATAACTGCGGGGTAGCTTTTAATTATCTCGTTATTTTTTAATTTCCACCATTTCACTGATTTCATTTCGAGCACATCGACATGTTGGGCGGCCTCTGCTGGGTGTGCAAGAAGTGAGTTGAACTAATTCTCAGCTTACGTTTACTTCTGCATAATTTGTTCACGCTCTAATGACCTGGCCACTTCAAATGGCTCTTAAAGCCCCACAAAAAACGCCGCTGTAAGGTGAGCTGAAAAACAATTAAGTCAGCTCCTCCCACTCACATTAACAACAAATTAGTTAGTGGATTAACACGTCTCTCCCCCGTTGAGGGAAGCTTCATTACGCATACGACAGAATGGCTCCCGCTTCACCCCTTTGGCTGTAGTTTAGCTGTCCCGTGTGCAGCGAGGCAAGAAAAAGGTTTACATTTACTTTAATTATACTCCTGGCTAGCTTTATTTTTGGGTCCCAGGTTAAAAATATATATTCAGTTTTATTATTATTAAGGAGCTGACAGCTTGTGCTTAAATCAAGGTTTTGTTCGACCTGACAAAAAGTTTTCCCGACTACAAATAGGCTTCATTGGGCTTTTGTCATGCCCGGTTGGTCGTTCATATATCTTCAAGCTAAAATCACTGACACAATGAGCATATTGTGTGGCTCAACAAAATGTAATGCTTACGTGCCTGAAATATGCACTGGCAAGTGCAATGCATGGGGGATATACGTAGTATCGACATCAACTGCCACCAAAGTTCATAAATAAAGCGACCAAACTTCAATATAGCTTGCCTTGCCTTGGCTTGGCTTAAAATAAAAGTTGCACAAAAAATGGCTATAAAAATTGCTGCGCTGTGAAGAAAATCGTTTACTGATTTACTCTCCGCCCTCTGCGTACTCTTTGTGCAGCCAGGGAAACGGGAGGAGGGGCAGCTGAAACTAATAAAAGTTTTCGCCATTCGACGGCGTTGATGCTGGCATGCCAATACTTTCAATGTGGGCAGCCCGCCCATACACACAAACACTCGCATATGAAAAACGCTGGTCAACGGTGAAAATGTTTGCTGTTGTGGCTTTTCAGCGAACGAAACAACAAGCAAAGGGCTGGCAACAGTTTTCACTGCACGTTCGAGGCGATAAAAAAAAAAAAAACTTAACTTAATTTCGCCGGCACTTTAATAATGAGATTTATATTGAACAGAGATTGATTGCCCCTTTGGAAGCTGTGGAAGGAACTAATTTAGAATTGCTACAATTGGGGTCGGTAAGTGTGGAAAGTTTGGTTCTGCTGTTATCCAAAAGAAATACGTAAGACTAAGTTGGGGCCAAATATGAGTAACAAGTGAAAATGTTTTTATTTGTTAACGGATGGCATTTTTAAATTTCCGTTACATCCCTAAAAACGCCACCTATCGGGCTTAAAGAAACTTTACACTGCTTTGTCAACTCAACAGGGCTGCCACATCGTTGTAAAATTAAATGCACTGCTTAGCTAAGCAGTTTCAAAAACTGCTTGAACTACATGTACGGAATGTGGGACTTTGGAGAGAACGCTCTAAAAATTTAAATATTTTGGCAATTTGCATAGGAAAGCAAGAATAACAGATATGACCGGTCCAGACTTTGTATTGCGAGGCTGCAAATAGGCCCAAAACCGAACCATGGGGTTTCGCTTTAAATTTATGACCTCCCGAACCCGAACCGCTCTCTTTTAAACCAAAAAAAATGAAACAATGAAAGTTGTAAGTTTCAAACTTAGAACTTCTAAGACACATATATTCTTAACGTGCTTCTATATTCCCCCGGCCTCTGACTTATCAATTTATTTTCTCTATGCTCAACACATCCAACGAATTGCCGCCGAGCTGGGTGATCTAGATCGTTTGGTGGTCGTTGGGGATTTTAATATCCCACATATCTCTTGGGCTTCTTATGATAATTCCTTTGAACTGTATCCATCTCCCTCTCATGAGTTTTGTAATATTATAGCAATATATTACTTGGGCAGATTAACTCTATCAGTAATAGTTTGAACCGACTCCTAGACCTTGTATTTGTTACCGATGTTTCTAATTCAAGAGGATTGTCAATTCCAGAGGACATTTATAACCCTACACTACAAATTGATTGTGAGCTGTATATACCAAGCACCACGTCTCCCTCTACCCAACTCATCCCATCATTTTGTTTTCGAAGGGTTGATTTTCTACGCCTCAACGAGGCATTATCAAGGGTTGACTGGTCTTTCTTGGACGCATCTCAGGATATTGAAAATAACACCAACGCCTATTATGATAAAATTTTTAGGGTTTTTAATGAATTTGTGCCTCTTCGGATCCCTTCCCCTCCCTCACCTGAGCCTCCATGGTTCACGAGAAGCTTATCTAATCTCAAGAACATTAAGTCTCGACTCCACAAAAAATTAAAGAAATGTTGCGATCTAAGTTTATGGTTTTAAACTCTGAATGTTATAAAGACTACTTGGTCAGGTGTAAGTTGAGCTTTCAGGATGACCCAAAGATGTTCATCTCAGTTTCCGCCCTCCCTTTCGTTAGATAATATAACAGCAGATAACAACTCTGATATTTCCAATCTATTCGCGATGCTACTCCGCGTCGTCTAATAATTTTGTCTCTAATTATCCTTATCCAGTGACTAGCTCCAACAACATTGTATGCCCGATAGTAGAAACCGATGTCGTGTTATCCAGCTGCGTTCAATCAAGTCATCTTTCAGTCCTGGCCCTGACAAAGTTCCCAGCTGTGTGTTGAAATATTGTGCCGACTCCTTGTGCCGTCCCTTGGTAAACTATTCAACCATCTCTTCAACTTGGTGATTTCCTTAGTCTTTGGAAGTGTATCTTTTTATTATTTCCTATTTAATAAAAAGGACCAAAGTCAATAGTCTCGAGCTACAGGTGTGTTTCAAAACTATCGGACATTCCTAAGCTCTTTGAAAAAATCATGACCTCCCAATTTCAGCATTATTGTCGCTCGATAACATCCAAATCCCAACGTGGTTTCATGAAGAAGCGCTCTATATCTACGAATTTACTTGAGT